>VMDR010003955.1:44564-65604 GCA_007922815.1 Macrotus californicus | reverse complement strand
GGGGGGGGGGGGGGGGGGGGGGGGGGGCAGGGTCCACAGCGACGCCACTCCTCTAGGAGAGGACACCTCCCGGAGGGGTCCCAGCTGTCTCCCTTCCCCGGTCTGTCCCTGGAGAGGGGGAGGATGGCACATTTGTTAACGGTGTGTTGGAGAGCTGTGTGGCCTCCTAATTGTGGAAGGAGCACAGAACCATTAGCCCTTTAAGTTTCAGGCGCTGCTCGGAGAGGAGCTGCGACCCAGCTCCCCGCGCGCAGATGACGCTGGGGGTGGGGTGGGGGTGGGGCGGAGAGGGAGGGGACTCCGCGGAACGGAACTCCTCGCAAGGGCTGACTATTTCAGCTAATCTATCTGGCGAAGACAAAATTACAACAGAGCTGAAGCGATCAAAGCTGGCCCCGCCATCCCCCTCCTCCCGCCCTCCTATCCCGGCCCAAAGTCTGTTTGTAGTTGTCTCCTTTGCTGCAGACACTCGTCGGTCTTCTCGTGACAAGGAAATTCCTGCCAGTTTTTCCAGAGCCTGCAAAGAGAGGACAGACGCACTTCACACTTCCCAGCGAGGGAGAATTCCCTTTGTCTCATCTCCCCCTCCCCCCGTCTGCCACCAGCTCTGAAATGCGGGGCAGGCGGCCGGCCGAAAGACCTTGGGAACGCTGCCGGGGGTGGCGGGCGGGCGGGGCAATCGTAATGGCACCCCACGTCCAACTCTGCCCCTGCTGATTCCTCTCTTCCTCCTCCATCTTCTCTTCCCCAAACCTTCTCCTCTTTTCCTTTCTCCCTCCGTCCTTCCAGTCCTCTACATCCTCTCGCCACTCAAGTCTCCCGGGCTCCCGCGCCCAGAGCCTAGGCAGGCGCAGCTTATTTCCTGGCCTTGGTGCTTTGGCGGGAAAGGGCTTCGTCCTAGCTTGTTCGTGGGTGTCTGGGACAAATCCTTTTGTTTGTGTCTAAATGTGGAATGGGAAGCATTCCAGTGAATAATAGGGCACAGCGGGAAGAGATGGAAAGCCGAGAAACCACATGCATTGGGAGAGTTGCTACCTGCGTCTTTTGCTGCCAGAATGCAACCGGAACCCAGGATTTGGAAACTCTTCTAGGTGGATCGTGCTTTCACACACACAGCCCTCCCACCATCAGCAGCTGCTCTCGTGGATCCTTTTTTGCCCCATATCTCATCCTCCTGAGTTTTTTTCTGAGTTAGTTCCTTTCAACCCCTTTCTTCCTAAGACTTCATCGCAGGGCCCTGCAGGTCAGTGAGAGACTGAGAAAGTCGCTTATAAGATTCTCTCCAAGGACCCAGGCACTTCTGTGACATCCCCAGGAACAGGCCTTTCCTGAGTCGACACTACCATGCTTTCTGGACTTCGGCCACTCTAGAGTCCGATCCTGCGCCGTCTAGCCTTCTCTTGCCACACTCACCTCCATCTCGAGGCCAGACTGACACCACCACCCTGACTCGCTCCTTGAAGTATCGAGAGCCGGGTCTACAACAAGGGCAGAGGGAGGCTCGGCACACACTAGACACGTGCGCCTCTTCTTGCTCCCCCGCCCGCCGCCCCACGCAGAATGCACACTGATGACATAGACACACTTACCCGAGCTCGCGCAGCGAGGTCCACCCTCCTTCCCAGCCAGGCAGGTGACATTGCTTCTGGGAGACGGACTTCGCGTTCCAATTGCCACCCTGGGAGCGGGGATGTTCAGGTCCCCCAAAGCCAGCTGGGGGCCTTCCCGGCCTGGCGGCCGGCTGCCTGGCAGCCCCAGGGCCTCCCTTCCGCCTCCTGCCGCGCTCAGGGTACCGCCTCCAGCTGTACGCCCCTCTCCGCACCTCCGCTGTCGCAGCCACAGAGAGCGGGTCTCGAAGTCTGCTGCCCGCCCGCTTTCCATAGACTGGGTTCCATCTGGGATGCATTGCCCCTTAATTGCCAATCCCGTTATTGTGATCAAGTGAACGTTGCCAATCTCTACATTTATTGTTTAGGTAAATAGAGGCTGCGTTCAATCCATACGCAGGGCCCCAACCCTCGCAGCGCCAAGTAACTTAAGTCAACGGTGAAAATTTCAGTGTGTGCGTAATTACAAAGCACGCGGAATATTCACTCCAGCCTAATCACACATCTCTTCTCCGACGCGAGAGAGCGGGAGGAGGGAATGTGAGGAATCTCCACCCTCCAAGGGATCGAGGGGCGGCTCTCTCCAGGGAAGAATAGGACTTCGTGGCTGTGACACCGCGCGCCTGGCAAGGGAGCCTGAGGCTGGCCTGGGGACGCCCTGTTCTCCGAAAGGTTCAAAATCGCTCTGGGCGCAGTCTCCCAGCGGGCTTCTGGACCCCTCCCCTCCAAATCCGTCTCTTTGAAAAAAGAGTGGTTCCGCACTGGGCTGGTCCAGGCCCGGAGGGATAACTGAGGGCGGGGCCCGGGAGGCGGGTCGCCGCGTGCTCCGGGAACCCCGGCCTGCGCAAGCTGGCTCGCTCTTTTCCTCCCCGGCTGCTGGAATTGCCAGGTTCCTTGCCCCGCGGGAACTCCCGAGACTGTCTTGCTTGGGCGCCCAGAGACCTGGCTATTTGTGCTTCTTCTGAAATAGCTATTGTTTCCTAAAAGAGGACCTCAGCCCAACCGGGAGGAGACGATCCGGGATTCGCCGCAACCGGTGGTCAGGCCAGGGGAGGTGGGCGGTCCGCTCGGACGAGGGGTGGTGTTGGCTCCTTACAACAGTTTGGCTGCTACTATGGCCCCAGAGGAAAGGCCTCTGCGCCTCGGCAGAGAAAGGGTTATTGGGAGTTCTTGGTGGCTGTTAAAAAAAAACTTGATCCACTCCCGACACGCCCTGGAGTGGGACGCAGGAGGCTGGCCCTCCAGTTTGAGGCACTAACACTTTCTCCTTGGGCACTTTGTCGCTAGGAGTTTCTGTTTCTCTGCTCCATTCCCGAGAATGTTCGATGTAAACAACCAGTAACTCCAGTTGTAATCAGATACCCGCTTTGCATGCAATTGTTCCATTTAAATGAGCTGGATTCTAAAGTCAACTCATCATTTGTAAGTTTAGGGTGCCGGTGCAACCACTGAACTAAATTACAGCTGGTGCTTGAATTAGATCCCACAGTATTGAATGGCAGCTGGCTGTTTTTAATTTTTGGAATTGAACAGTTCTGGTATCTCTGCTTTCTCCTTCCCTTAAAAGTCGAATAGCATTTGGAACAAGAGGAAGATTGAACACAAATGTCAGTGCAATCCTGAAAACCTTTTTCTATTACTCCTTCCCGAGTTTCTCCTCTGCTACCTCCCAGGCCTGTGACTCTCCTTATCAGCTATACAGGTCTCACCGCCCGGCTGCCACCTATCCTGCCAGTCAGACCAAAGGACGGAGAAATACGGTTTCAGACTCTTGACTGGGGACGTCAATTTAACTTTTTCTGGGTTGTGGTTGTTTTTTGGCTAGGACAAGGAAAAGAAAGGCAAGCGAGCTGATGCCCAGGGCTCCTGTCCTGGGTGGGCACAAACCCTTTGGGACTCTCAGGAGCTGGGTGTGAGTTAAGGTCCACCACTTAATGCTGTGATGCTGGGTGGGCCGAGATGCTTCTACATTTTCTCCACCCTGACATGAGGCTGATCATCGCAAACTTCGAAGGATTATTCTAAAGGTTAAATAAAACTATATAGGGAAATTTATAGTAATGTGCTCAAAACTTAATAGTTGAACTAAAAAAAAGTTCTTGCCTTTCAGGTTCTACTGAAATAGCATTCTCACCTAAAACTTACATGGAGCTAATGACAAAAATCAACAGCTACGGTAAAACAGAATGTTAGTGTGTGTGTGTGTGTGTGTGTGTGTGTGTGTGTGTGTGTGTAAGGCACAGGGACTGGTATAAAATCGGGCTGGATAAGATAAATGCCACCACAGCTGCCTGTTTGGGGAGGGATTCAGGGAGGGCTCCAGTCAGCAAATGGTCATGGTCTGGCCTTCCCTGGTCTGCCCGTGGGAAAGCAGAAACGTCTCCTCTGATAGGAACAGCCAAAATTATTGAGCGCTTGTACGGCAGGCACTCTGCCAACTGATTTACACACAGCATCTCATTTAATCCACCCCATGACCCTATCAGAGGACTATCATTGCCATCCTCTTTTTAGACTTTTATTATGGAATATTTCAAACATACCTTTCAAAGTAGAGAATACTGTGATGAACCCCTCTATGTCCATCATGCAGGGCCAGTAGTTGTTAGCTGGTAGCCAATCTTGTTTAATCTCTACCCTATCTATTTCCTCCTCACATATTTTGAAGCAGATCTTGTTCATTATATCATTTTACTTGTAAATGTTCTAATATGTATCAAAATATCAAAAGACAATTAACTCTTTAAAAAAACCCCGAACCATAATACCAGGTCACAATCACACCTAAACACATTTGGAATAATCCCTTAGTGTTGCCACACATCTGATCAGCGTTTAAGTCTTCCTGGTTGTCTCACAGATGATTTTTTACAGTTGCTTCCCTCCCCCAAATCATATCTAACCAATATCCACACATTTAGTCTCTTAAGTCTCTCTCTCTTTTCTTTCTTTTTTTAAAAAAGATTTTATTTATTTATTTTTAGACATCGAGGAAGGGTAGGAGAAAGAGAAGGAGAGGAACATCCATATGTGGTTGCCTCTCATGTGCCCCCCACTGGAGACCTGGCCCACAACCCAGGCATGTGCTCAGACTGGGAATTGAACCGGCGACCCTTTGGTTTGTAGGCCTGCACTCAGTACACTGAGCTATACCTGCCAGGGCCTCTTGAGTCTCTTTTAATCTATAGGTCCCTCTCCCTCATTTTCTTTCCTTGTAATGTATTATTAAAGTAACCAAGTCATTTGTCCTAATATCCTTTTTATAAATGAAGAAGCAGGCTCAGAGAGGTTAAAGGAATTTAGTAGGAGATAGAAAAGGAATTCAGTCCTAGCTATGTCTGACTCCAGAATCCAAGTGCTTAATGGCTTTATTATATTCCCTTTAAATCAAGTGAGGATAAACACAATCACTCATAAAAGATTTCAGAACATGCATGACTCCTCTAAGTAACCCGTTCCTTTACCAAGTGCCTACAGAAAACCATTCACTTAAAACGCAGGCAGGAGTTGAAATGTGGGAAGAGAAATTGAAAACAGGATCACCCAGTATCCTTCTTATGTTTTGGATCTGACTAAATTTCTGCATGCAAATGTATTTATAACATGGTTGAAGGGGTTTTTATTTCCAACAAATATTTAGCAAAGCAAAAACATTTCTTAAACAAATCTATCAATTTTCTGTTCTCTGTTCTCCTTTATGTTTCCTCCTACGTCCCCCCTTTCTCTGTTCTCTGTAGCTAGATAAGGAGAAAACATCTCTTTTACGTACTTATTTTAAAATACCAGTCAAATTAACAATTTAGTAGTTTGATTTGTGATATCTGGCTTTTGTTACGGCAGTTTTGAAACCACAGTTACCCTAGCAACTGAATACATTTTTTTCTTTTAAAAAATTTTAGCTGTCTGGAAAAGAAAAAACTTCTTGCCAGAATTTTCCCATAATAGCTTCCATTAACTGCAGTGACTTCTATTGGAGAGGCCAGCACGGTTGTCTCCTGCTGTCACCAGTCATTCACTGATCTAGCAGATGTTTTGTTTGATAAGGCCAATTTGAGCTTTATAAAACATTTATTTTTTTCACCTCCAAGGAGCAAACACCAATAAGGATGGGACTCAGCGTCTATCACTAGATACCATACAAGGGCCTTAAAATGCCAGTGGAGCTTCCAGGGGAGAAGAAGCACTAAGATAAACCTAAAGCCTTCATTTACTTTAAAACCAAAAGAGGAGGGATGGCTAAAGAGCATTAGCTTAGTCCCCAAAGACTTCACAAGGGGGAAAAAGTGACTAGAAGAGCCAATAGTCTACTATTGAATCTTTCTGGAAACGCCTGATAGGTGCGCAGTTGCCTAGGAAGGCAATGGTGCTAGTTGGTGAGATAAGGGAATAAGGGGGTGATGCACATTGAGTTGAGTTTTATACATTGGATAAATCAGTTGTTAGTGTTTCGAGGAGGTGAGGGAGAGAAGAGTCAGCAAGGGAAAAAGGTGTACATTACGGCTTCCAAATAAAATGTTCCTTGCAGTCATACTTCTAATACACATAGTTCTAAAAACAAAACAAAAAACAAAACCCAAAACCTGATTTTATAAAATTACAAATATCCAAATCCTTTCTCTTGAATGGAAGGAAGGTTAGTTTCAAGACCTGGAACTACAGTGTATATAAATTAGAAGGCAGTAAAAGTGCCAGGTGTTTCTGCTGCTGTCGGTAAGATGACTCCTTTTATGAATCTCCTGGGAGGCTATTTTGTCATCCTTTAGAAGACCAAAAAAAAAGGAATTCTGGTACAGGAAGTCTTCCTTTGCAATATAATAAAGTTTTCGGTCCTTCTACTTTATTTTAGATTGCCCTACTTAGCTAAAATATTTTTTTTACTTTAAATACTTTTTTTTTTCAGTTATAGTTGATATATAATATTATATTAAAGTATAACCCAGTGATGAGACATGATATAACTTACTAAGTGATCCCCGTAATAAATCTAGTACCCATCTGACACCATACAAATTATACAATATTATTGACTATATTTCCTATGCTATAGTTTAGGTCCCCTTGAATATTCTGTACCTCCCAATTTGTACTTTTGAATTCTTTCACCTTCTCTACCCATCTTCCCAACACCCCTCTCTTCTGGTAATCATTGAATTGTTCTTTGAATCTATGAGTCTGCTTCTGTTCTGCTTATCCGTTTATTTTGTTTTTTAGATTCTACCTATAAGCGAAAGCACACGGCATTTGTTTTTCTCTGTCGGACTTGCTTCAGTCAGCACAGTGCCCTCTAGATTCACCCCTGTTGTTGTAGGTGACAAGATTTTCATTCTTTCGTGGCTGAGTCATATTCCATTGTGTATATGGAATATACACAACTTTATACAATATACACCACTTCTTTATCCATTCACCTATTGAGGGACACTCAGGTTGCTTCTATATCTTGGTTATTGTAAATAAAGCTACAGTGAACATATGGATGCATATGTCTTTTTGATTTAGTGTTTTGTGTTTCTTTAGATAAATACCCAGAAGTGGAATTGCTGGGTCCTTCTTGGTCTTGTGTTATATAGCCTTTGTTTTAAAGTCTATTTTGTCTGGTATAAATCTTGCTACCCCAGCTTTTGTTTGTTTGTCTGCATTTTCATGGAATGTCTTTTTCCATCCCTTTACTTACTGTCTGTGTATGTCTTTCTAAGTCTCTTGAAGACAGCATATGTAAGGGTCTTGTTTGGTATCAATTCAACCTGCACATATCTTTTGATTGGAGTATTTAATCCATTTTCATTTAAAGTAATTGTTGATAGATATGTATTTTTATTATTCATATTTTTATCTTTTTTCCCCTCCTTCTTTTTAAAGAAGACCTTTTGATATTTGTTGTCATATTGGTTTGGTGGTGATGAACTCTTTTAGCTTTTTCTTGTTTGGGAAGCTCTTTATTTGTCCTTCTAACTTTTTTCTTTTCTTTTCTAAAATTATGTTTTATTGATTATGCTCTTACAGTTGTCCCAGTTTTTCCTCCTGTGCCCCCTCCACTCAGCAACCCCCACTCCCTCAGGCAATCCCAGACCATTGTTCATGTCAAACTATCCAGCCATGTAGTATGGAAAATAGAGACATTTAGTGAAGAAGATACAAGATACAAGAAACATTGTACATAGAACAATGATACCTCAGTCCCCTTCAAAGTAGGCACCTTGGGACCTCACACAGTTCTCCCAGTGTCTCTTCCACTGGTCAAAACACCCTGCAAAACCCTTTGTTGGAATTGCCATCAGCTGCCCTGTTATACGAGGTCTGTCTGGAAAAAGTCCAGCCATTGTTAATATAATGAGAACAGTTTGTGCAACATCAATGAAAACAGCAGCCAAGGAGAGTGAACTGGAATGCTCACGTGTGAACAATGATGACTTCGCTGTACTAGTCAGTGGGGGCAGTAGACACAGTTGAGTGAGCATGTGTATGGTGTGACCATGACATTCAAAATGAGTGAGGGAGTAGAGCAACGAATCCACACCAAATTTTGCATTAAGCTTGAACATTCCTCTACAGAAAATATTTGGATGATTCAGAAGGCTGCAGCTATGGGCAACTGGCAGCTTTATCATGACAACATGCCTGCTCATGAAGCATGTCTCTTGCAGAGTTTTTTGGCAAAACATCAAGTCACTTAGGTGACTCAGCCCTCCTATAGCCCAGATTTGGTGCCCTGTGACTTTGGGCTTTTCCCAAAACTAAAATCACCTTTGGAAGGGAAGAGATTTCATACTGACAATGAGATTCAGGAAAACACAATGGGGCAGCTGATGGTGACTGGGAGAACTGTGTGAGGTCCCAAGGTACCAGCTTTGAAGGGGCCTGAGGCATCATTGTCCTCTGTACACTGTTTCTTGTATTGTGTTCAATATATGTCTCCAGTTTTCATATTACATGGATGGGTACCTTCTGGACAGACTTTGTGCACTGTGATCTTTTGATAATGACATCGATTGTGACAGCTCACTGTGGTTCACCAGACTAGCTCTGAAATCAGTGATATATTTTCTGAGATCTGAGACAGGTCACGGGCTTTCTTGATTTCAACATCCAAAACTTGTCACACATTCAATAGTTCAGGACTTTCCCATCTTTCTCCAAATCTTTTTTGCCAACTTTATGAACGAATCACCTCTTTTAAGAATCAAACAATTGGTACATTTGGGTAGCCTATCAATTAAGAAGGCAGAAAATATGTTGATCATGTAGTGGGAACATGCCCAAGGGAGAGGAGTTTTAAAATTGATAATTTGTCATTTTAAAACATTAAGTTAATGGAATATATCTCAGTTCATTGTTACATTAAATGGGGAGGCACTAGCTAACCCACTTTTCCTCTGTGCTCAGCTCCACCATAATGGAGGAATAGCGGAAGCAGTACAGACAAATGTGTGTGAGTTCAGATTTGTTTGGTTGCATGTGTCAAAACAACCAGAAACCAAGATAAATAGCATTGGCTTGAAGTTTAGAAAACAGAAGTTTACTTCTAAACTGATACGGTAGGTCCATATTCATGAATCTGACTCCTTCTCTTTGCTGACTCACCCACTTTACTTAGTGCAGAGCATCATGGGTCCAGATGTTTAAGCCCTAGGTATTGGTTCTATATACTAGTCAGTAGAATGGAAGAAGAGCAAGGAAAACATACTGTCTCCCCTGAAGAACACTTCCATGAGCTACACTCAGCATTTAACTTCTCATCTGGTAGAATTTACTCTACAGTCATCTCTAGATGCAAGAAAGCCTGGGGCCTAGCAGTCTTCATTCTTTGTGGCCATGTTTCTATCTAAAAATTCTATAATTAAGGGAAAAGAGGAGATGAGACATGTGGGCAAAAAGGATTTCCTACCTAATAGGGTCAAAATTTTTATAATTTTAAATTTTGGGTTATGAGTATATGAGATTTGTCATACTATTATTTTTTAGTATTTTTGAAACATGTCATAATAATTTTTAAAAATAAGTCATCAAGTTCAAATTTCTAAATCCTAAGTAACAACATGAGTTGTAGCCTTGGCCAAGTTACTTAATGTTTTTGAGTCTCAGTTTCTTTATATGTAAAATACAGATGATAATACTTGTCCTAAACAATTAACAGCATCACAGTGAAGGTCAAATGCAAAAATACCCATGAAAGTGTTTCAGAACCCATAATGCAGTGTGGTATCAGTTATTGTTAATACTCTGCTTGCTGTCATGTTTGTTATTATTATTAATGTGAGGGCAGAGGTCATGTCTCATTATTCACTGCTGTGTCTTCAGTATCTACTAAAACACCTGGCATATAATAGATATGAAATAAGTGTTTAATGAGTGAGAATAAAATTTTTTAAGAAAAAAATTCATATGCAAAACTGACATAGAAGAGATTTGAGAAACCATCCCATATATCGTAGAAGAAAACTGAGGGCCAGAGCAATTAAAGAACTAGCTTCAAATGACACTGGGTGGCAGAGTTTCAGTTTAGCAGAAAGGCAAAGACGTGGGCATCTTCACAATCACAGGGGACACCAGCGACTCAGAGAAACGGTTATTTCCTTTTTAGTTACCTTGGGAAAATGTGCCATAGTATAATCACATCATCTTTTCTTACAGTCCCCAAGGAACAGAAGATTCTCCAACAGTACTGAGCTCTTCTTCTATTAACTGTTTCCAAAGAGCAGGCTATCCAGTGGGCACTCGAAAATTCTGTCATACAAACATTTTTTTAAAAATATTTAAGCAAACATATATTGACCTTCTGAGTAAGAATTCTTACATATTTAATACTGCTTCTAATTTATCACTGGCGTTACTTCCTAAAAATGTTCATCCTAGTTGAACTGAAGAAGTACTGGGGAAATGCAGTAATGTGGTTTATACAAGTACACCACAGTACAAGTCTACTGGAGATCCAAAGGGATTTGCCTTTGTGGAGTTTGAAACAAAAGAACAAGCAGCAAAAACTCTAGAGGTGGATCCAGAACCTAAAAAGAAAGTTAGCAGATGTCTTAAATAGTAAGAAGACTTTTTTTGCTGTTTTTGTTTCTGTTTCTGACAACCCACCAGAAGAAGCACCAAGAAAACCTGGTCTATTTCCTAAGACAGTGAAAAACAAGCCCATTCTTGCCCTTGGAGTAGCCCATGAGTTATCTAATATTAACATTTAAGTAGATGTAGTTGAAATAAATGAAAACGAATGATAGCATTGTCACAGAAGAAAAGAAAAAGAAGGAAGGCTGAAGAAAGAAGACAATATCCAGACAAAATCGTCAAATATGGATATAAGCAAGGAGAGAGCAAAATGAAAAGGTTCAGGGTCACATCTGAGGCTCTGATATAGAGATTACTGAACCCCAAAAGCCACCGTCAAAGAAGAAAAAATGGGATAGAACTGCAGTAGCCTGCTTACCGTTGTGACCACAGGGAAGAGAGAGAGGTGTGCTCTGATGGAGAATGCCTAACTCCCCGGTCAGAGGTAAAGAAAGTGCCTCAGAAAAATGACATTAAAAAAAAAGCTTCAGCCCTGGCTGGTGTGGCTCAGTGGATTCAGCACCAGCCTATGAACCAAAGGGTCGCTGGTTCGATTCCCAGTCAGGGCACATGCATCAGTTTTGGGCCAGGTCCCTGGTAGGCACCTGTGAGAGGCAACCACGCATTGATGTTCCTCTCCCTCCCTTCCCCTCTCTCTAAAAATAAATAAATAAAATACTTTTTTTTTTTTTTTAAAAAAGAAGCTTCAGAAGTTTCCAAAGAAAACAGAGTTATTTCTAACTTTGAGGTTAGGATTAGATAAATAAACTTTTTTTATTTCATATGTCTCATTTTATAACTTGGTATTTAATTTTAAGATTTAGAAGTCTCTACTGAAGAGGAAAAGGATACTGGAGATATAAAAGATGGATCCATCTTAAAAGCAAAAAGGAAGTACTGTAAGAAAAAACACAGAGACATAAATGGGAGAAGAGGTTATACCACTAAGAGCACTGTCAAAGTAAGTTGATGGTACACATTTTATTGTTGCCAATTTGCAAACGCCACAGATATTTGCGTTCCATTGGTCCCTATTATAAGAATTGGTCTTGTAGATGGAACAACTGCCTGTAATCTTTTATAAGTTCTCACAATATTGTTACATGCTCTTTGTGGCCAAGAGCTGTAAATTCTGTCCAAATCTTCCATGGGAAATTCTCCCCTTGAGTATGCGTTTGAATCAATCATTGCAGCGATGTCCTGACACAGCCGGGCCGAGTTCTGACCACACTTTCAGATGAACACTGAGCTTTGATGTGTAAGATATGTATGCTCAGTGCTCCCCCACCAAATAATAGCAGATCGCCGTAGTTCGGTCTCCAGATGACAATGATGGAAATCATCAGACATTAGCTTACTTTGGCATACAGTATGTATTTCTGCTCATGAGTCTTTGGGGTTAGGTAGTTCTGCTGATTTGAGCTGGACTTGGTTGATCTCAGCTGGGTTCACTCCAGTCTGTGATCATCTGGGAAGTCCGCTGGGAGCTGATGGAACCAGGATGGCCATGGATGACATGACTCACGTCTCTACTTGGCCTCCAGCAGTCTATCCCATACTCACTGTCATGGCGGAGGCAGGGTTTTACGAGAGCAGACAGAAGCACGTAAGGCTTCTTGAGGTCTCAGCCCAGAACTGGGAGGTTCACTTTATTGCATTCCGCTGGTTAGGCAAGTAACAAGCCCAACAGAGATACAAAGGTAGTGGAAACAGATCCCACCTCCAGGTGGGAGAAGTTGCGAAGTTACGTCTTAAGAGGCAGGGACTCTGGGAGGAGAATTGGGGCCATTTTTGTAATCCCTCTGTCGTAGTAAGGATGAGACTTTTCTAGGGATACCTTAGTGCAGTTTTCTCTCGGGGTGTCCCCAGCTAACCCAACAGCTTTCAAAGTGCTTCGCCTTTTGAGTTTGAAGAAGAGGAACACTTCGTTGGATCAATGGTAATGATGAGGTAATATTTTTTTTGTCAGAAATAATGTAAGAAACAAACAGTGAAGTAACATCTTTAAAGTACTGAAAATCAAAAAGCTGTTATAAACATACTATATGAAAATATCTTTTAAAATAAAGGCAAAATAAAGACCTTTTCAGACATTAAAAAGCTGAAGTTCATCATCAGCATATCCACATTAAAAATATCAAAGAAAATCTTTTAGGCAGAAGAAAATATTGTCAGTTGGAAATATGGACCTACCAAGAGGAATAAAGAGCATTGGAAATGGTAACCATGTAGGTAAATGTGTAGGATTTTTTCCTTATTATTTCAACCTTTTAAAAAGATAATGGGTGGTTTAAACGACAACGCAGATAATGTGGTATGGGGTTTACACGAAGGTAAGAGGGAAGTGTGTGACAACAGTGGGACATGGCGCTGGCTTGCCTGGAGGGGAGGCTGAGGCAGGTTGTCCGGGAGCTCTGCCTGCAGCTGAAATGATGTTACACTTAGAAGTACTAGAAAACCTGTCTGGGTGGAGCTGAGTCAAGCTCTCCAATTTGGTAAGTGTAAAGCCAGCATTTTCTTTCCTAAAGAAAAGTTTTAGATGATTTGTGCACGCATTCAAGCATGGATTTTATAAGAAATGGTGTAAGTCGCTGATTCTCCCTTTGTCCCCTCCACTGAGCCCCCAAGCCACCACTACAGCAGGCTTTGTAGGCAGGTGTGGCTTAGGGTAGATTAGGATTGGGGAACAGGCGTTCAGGAAGGCCCCCTCTGAGGGTACGTGGCAGAGAACAGACCTGCAAGCTGGCCCACTTCTTCAAGCCGGGAGGTCATGGCTACTCAGGTGGCGAAGCTCAATCTGGCTTCGTGGTACTGCCCCCCAAAATGAAGCTAATTGGCAGATAGCCACCTTCTTAGGGTCTGGGTATCTTCCCAAAGTCCTCTTATTTGTCCCCCAATATGAGAACCTGGAAGAAAAGGTAAATATCTTTATAATCACAGGGAGGCAAAGATATTTCTAAATATAAGACCAAAGCCATAAATAAGGAATTCTGTCTCATTACCACTCATTGGGACTTACTTTGTGCTAACACTGCATCAAACAGCTGATTTGCCTAATATGTTCATTGATCTGACCAACCATTTTGACCCCATGTAAATGGAGAATTTGAAATAATCTCTTCAGAAGTTGAGGCTGCAATATTTGACCTTAAAAACTTCAAGCCTATCCCTGGCTGGCTGGTGTGGCTGAGTGGATTGAGTGCGGGCTGCAGACCAAAGGGTCACCGGTTCCATTCATGGTCTGGGTGCATGCCTGGGTTGCAGGCTGGGGCCCAATGAGGGTCATGTGAAAGGCAACCACACACTGATATTTCTCTGCCTCTCTTTCTCTCTCACCTCCCGTCTCTCTAAAAAAAAAAAAAAAAAAAATCTCAAGCCTAGAAGTTGTAAATATTGGGTTCCCAAGATAAAATACAACTGAAGGAGAAAATAATTATAGTCTGGAGCTTCATTAGCTACAAAAACCCACAGAAAGCTGCCTGGTTCCTAGCGCCTTTGTGCTCTGCTCTAATATATGATTTTGCTTCTAATACCATTGAAAATGCTGGACATCAATTGAATTGTTTATTCAAACTCGTAAGTGCAAATTAATTTCTCACTCAACAGAATACTCCGGGAATTAGTAATGTTTTGTCAAAAACAAAGATTCCCTTAAAAGTTAGGGCATGGTTTTTATTTGGAGAGATGTTAGACTGACAAGAGTCTTAATTTGACTGAGTACAATGAAAATCTTTTTTAAAAAAGATTTTGTTTATTTGTAAAGAGAGAGGAAGGGAGGGAGAAAGAAAGGGAGAGAAACCTCCGTGTGTGGTTGCCTCTCAGGCACCCCCTACTGGGGACCTGGCCCACAACCCAGGCATGTGCCCTCACTGGGAGTCAAACCAACAACCCTTTTGTTCACAGGCTGGCACTCAATCCACTGAGCCACCCCAGCCAGGGCAGAATCTTTTTAAAGAACACGTCAGAAGCTGGATATATTATGCTCTACAATCTGTTATCAATCTTCCAAAAAAGCAAAAAAGTTCGAGGTAGAAAATTAAGATTAACATCAATTACATTTCCTTGTGAGACATGTTTTTATCTAAGATATTTGGACTCCAGCACTTCATCTGGAACATGTATATTGCATGGCAGACAAACACTGTTAATGGATAACTATTGTACTAATTTACATGGTTATTATAGGAATGAGCTTTTGCTAGTTTATGTTGCAATAAGAAACATGCACAAATCTCAATGGCTTATAACAACGAAGGTTTATTTCTCATTCATGGAACATGTCAGCTGTGTCTCAGCTCAATATATGTTCATTTCAGGATCCAGGCTGGCCCTGGCCTGTGGGCTCAGGTGGTTGGAGCAACATCCTATACACCAAGGTTGTGGGTTTGATCTCTCATCAGTGTACATGTGGGCAGCAACCAACCAATGTTTCTCTCTCTCTTCCTCTCTTCTCTTGTCTTCTCTTCTCTCCTCTCTTCTCTCTTTCTCTTTCTTCTCTTTCTCTAAAAGCAATGAAAAAATGTCCTCAGATGAGAAAAAAGAGATCCAGGCTGAAGGAGCAACCCTACTAGGCCATTCATTATTGTGACACAGGGGAAAGAGTGTAATGGCTGAATCATGCAATAGTTCTTCAGCTTCTGTTGAAATGGTATGGTACATGTGGATCATACCTCACATTTCATTGGCTAAGGCAAATCACATGGTTAGACCTAATGTTAATGTAATGGGGAAGTATGCACTTCTACAGGAAGTGACTGCAAGTCACGTGGAAATGTGTAGGACACATAATTTTCTTACAGAAAGTAAAAGTGAATAATTGAAAACAATAATATAACTTCCACAGCTATTAAATGAGATGCAGCTGATGAAGAAATAATCCAACAGACTGTTATGCTTTCATTATTCAAATTAGACCAACCTGGTTGTTTATGTAATATCCTTGCAAATTTTATCACTGCACTTTCAATTTAAGAATCATGAAACTTCTAGTGAAATACAAACCATTGCTGCTCAGTGCTGTTGTGCTTTTGGGATTGGAAAGATCAGGGTGCTGGGAGAGTCTGCTTAACAGGAACACTAACTAGTTATACCAAAGGTAGTGACTCTTCTTTATAACAGCACCAAAGCATTTCTTACTTCATATGACTCACATGTTCTTTTAAAATACATGGCAGCCACCACTATTCATAGTCCCTGTTGCTATTTGTAACTCTATCTTTTAAACTGTATCCCCTATTTAAAATCTTTTCTTGAGAAGAGCTGCCACTGATTTTCTTCAATATCCCATGGAGATGCCACATGTTTAAAGCTGAATGTCACCCTGGCTGGTGTGGCTCAGTGGTTTGAGCACCAGCCTATGAACCAAAGCGTCGCAGGTTCAATTCCCAATCAGGGCACATGCTCGGTTGTGGGCCAGGTCCCCGATGGGGAGTCGCTAGAGGCAACCACACATTGTTGTTTCTCACCCTCTCTTTCTCCCTCCCTTCCCCTCTCTCTAAAAATAAGTATAAAATCTATTTTTTTTAAAAGCTGGATGTCAGTATATACCCCTGCAGTAGCTCTTTTGACCCTAGTCATCCCACACCTCTGCTTTGGCTCATCTTGTAGGAGCTAGCTGGTCACCCTGATGTCACACACATGTCCAGGGCAGGAAATTGCTTTTGGAGAGTACTGCTACTTACAGATTTTCTTAAGTCTTCACTTGTGATTCAAGAATGTTGGCATGATGTCTGACTTCAGGAAAGAGATTGAGCTCCACCACAGTTTTAAAGATCTTAACTTTTATCTGTTTTTTAATGTCACCACATTTTTCAGTTTCCATTATGATATGATATGATGGTCTTCCTGATATTATTGCTAAATTTTCTTTATTAGCGCAAGCGAGAAATTTATTCTCCCCCCACAAACCACTGTGTTTAGAGAGATATTGGATGAGAGGAGTCATTAAAGAGATTCTGGGTAGTGGGCAGACCTAACAGAGGAGGTAAAGGTGAGATTATTGATTGGGTTTAGAACTTGCTTTTCATCTTTGCCAGGCATATTGAGGTTTTCTTTTTTTTTTAATGCTTTTTAAAAGATTTTATTTATTTATTTTTAGAGAGAGGGGAAGGGAGGGAGAAAGAGAGGGAAGAGAAACATCAATGTGTGGTTGCCTCTCGTGCGCCCCCTACTCGGGACCTGGCCTGCAACCCAGTCATGTGCCCTGACTGGGAATCAAACCGGTGACCTCTTGGTTTGTAGGCTGTTGCTCAATCCACTGAGCCACACCAGCCAGGTGAGGTTTTCAAAAGACAAAAACCACCAAAGGAGTGGAAGATCCAACATAGAGGCATAACTTTTGAACCTGAAGAGTTGGAAATTCTTCTGCTTGCCCCCAGTGGCATGTTGACATGAGATGGAACACATGCTATGAGCACTAAGATGAATGGAGTTGCTAAGAAAGCAAGTGTTCTTAAAAGCCTACACAATTCAGCAGCAAAGGGCCTTTAAAAGTCCCAAAAGGAACCCTTGTGTGCTGTTGGGGGGATATAAATTGATCCAGCCACTATGAAAATCTGAATGAAGGTTCCTCAAAAAATTAAGGCTAGAACTTATCGTCTAGAAATTCCATTTCTGGGTATTTACCCCCCAGAAGATACACGCACCCCTATGTTCTTTGCAGCATTATGTACAATAGCCAAGGGATGGAAACAGCTTAAGTGTCCATAGACAGATGAGTGGAATACTAGTCAGCCATAAAAAGATAAAATATTGCCCTTTGTGATAGCATGGATGGACCTTGAGTGTAAAATAAATTAGGTGGAAAAGGACAAAAACTCTATGATTCCACTCACATGCAGAATTTAAGACAAAAAAGAAACAAATGAACACATAAAATAAAATAAAACAAACTCATAGAAACAGACCAGAATGATGGGTACCAGGGAGAAGGGGTGGAAGGAGGGAAAAATGAGTAAAGGGGACCAAATATATGGTGACGAAGGAAACAAGACTTCTGGTGGTGAGCACACTATAGTGTATACAGATATCGAATTATGTTATAGTGTGAAACCTATATGATATTATTAACTGATGTTATTTCAAAAAATTCCCCAAAATGTCTGAGAGAAAGGGTCAAGAGTAAAGCCCCATCCTCATCAATGTGAAAGAGATGACTAACCAAAATTTCTCCAAGAAATTCTGAAACCAGAGAGGGATCTCTCTCCTTTCTGTCCGTAGGGGATTAGGAAAAGGCAGACTTCAAGGAGCAAAGTGGCTGATGGCTAGGGCATTGGGCCCACAACCAGCAGAGACAAAGAACGCCATCCGTTCTGGCGCTGGTGCCTGCCTAGGTCCTGCTTAGGCAAGCCTGATCACTAAGTATTTAACTCACCAAAAATCTAACTCAGACTGGGCAGGAGCAAGGCATGCGTGGTAGTGGGGGTTGTCACAGCCAAAGCCAATCTGGGGCTGAAAGCCCATAAAAGGGAAAGGGAAATCTCGTGCCCCTTTCTCCAGGAAGGAGGGGCAGATACTCTTGTCAGGTTTTAAGAAACTTATTAGACTACAATTACCTGTGTGCAGGGTTACTCTGATTAAAGATAGATTTTCTTCCCTTTATTTTCATACAATGAGCTGACATGGACCTGTGTTTAAAACAGACATTTTACTCCTTTTTGGTACTTCTCCTCATTCATGCACCAGAAGGAATAAAATGAGCAGGGGCCTACGTTCTTGGTGAAGGCTGGGTTATCTTTCTCTCTATGCTTTTTCATTAGGTGCTTTGCTTCCTAAGTTAAGTACCTTGCAGGGAGAGGTAGTCTTCCTTGGTCCAGGTAGAACTACCTATATTCTTAAGCAGCTTCAAAAAGTGTTTCTTGTGCCCTGGAAATTTCTGTGAAGAACAGGATACACTAACCTGAACATGTTCCCAATCTGGTTTCATTCTATTGGTTGGAGAGAATTCATTCATTCTTCACGGGCAACATCAAAGAAAAAAGAGGCAAGATTTGCAGGGGCTACCAAGTGTGTCCAGGGGTGTTCAGGTCTACAAATGGTAGATTTTCATTTGTTATAAACGTTTGCTTGGGCTTTTGATGGGATAAGCAATATACAGGGCAGTGGATTAACAGATAACCCATGCTCTACAGGTGTTTTACATATAGGATTCTTTTATGTGTAAAACTGGGGAGAAAGCAGCTGTTCCACAGCCCTTACCCCAGCAGCCCTTTTCTTTTAAAGAATAATAAAAATATATTGCTCTCTGTACACTCCCTTTTTCTGCTGTCACAAAGATTGTGTCCAGAAGACATGTGATTCCAGAAGATCCATTTGATGAGGGGTGAATACTACAAATTAGTTTGGTTAAATTTCTGAAAGTTGGACCCAACTATCCCATCCCCTTTGAAAGTGGACAGAATGGCGATTTGCACACAGTGATGATTTGCTGCTGGCCTTCTGCGGCCTGTTTTGTGATGGATGAAAGGCCCAGCATCATGTAAATCACTGTAGTGGTCAGACTCTCCGCACACATTGCTCCCTCAAGCAACAAGTCGGTGTTGGTCAGAAGATGATCTCTTAGCCGTAACAGAAACACAAAGGGTGGTAAAGTTATCAAACAGTTCAACACAGACTCACTTTCAGGCTCTTGTACTCAGTGGTGGGACACAGTAAGGAAGAGTCATGACTGGAAGCTAAGCTGCTAGGATCATTGGATGTGCCTCCATGAGGAAACTGTTCCCTTGTGCCAAGAGCCATGAATCCAGGTGGTAACCCTAGAATTCAGCTGCTCACCAGGAATTGTTCTGCTAATGTGATGGCCTTGTCTATGGGGAGCAGGAAGAGAGGAATGTAGCATTGAATTGAGAGCATTCCTGGAGACTTCAAAGAAGGATCAGGACCTGGGAGTATTTACCACTTTCTGATTCTTTATGTCTGATTTATGACATAATTTAGATCCAGGAATTCTTAAAAATGAGTTATGAGTATGGTTATTTCAGGTAAACATCTTTGTTCACATCCAATGAGAATTTAGTGATATTTTTTAGTTTCACTGAAATGTAGTTCAACATTCAATACTATTATAGCATCATTATATACTAAGTAATGTGTACTCTAGGAAATGAAAATTTCTTCTTTGTTTATCAGCAGATTTTTATTAGATGGAGGATACCTAGGGTTGGTTCCAAGGAAAGTGGTGACATTCGGCAAGCACCCCTCCACAGAGGAGGGGAGGTGTTCCTGGCTGTGGAGGTTCATACTAATACCTAGGGGCCCGGGTCTCCTGCTTTACTCTGACCACCCAGCAAGCTCTTCCCCATGGTATCAGTATCACCAGTGCTGGCACGAAAGAGTCTGCAATGAGCAGACTCTAGTTCAACTTGGCTAACAGTTCTTCCAATTCTGGCCGAGCTTTGAACCTTCCCTTGAAGTCTTCTTCAGAGTGCTCCTTCACTGACAATTTGACTCCTTCAGGAAGATTGCTTTGGATTATTTCCAAGAAAATCTCTGCAAATGTAACACTCAAACCACTTATCTGAACCACTCGCTCATGGGTGGCAAGAGCTGCATCCAGGAATATTCTGCTGCCTTGGTCCTGCAGCCGTAACACCTCCACGGTTTTGGTGGGCATCATGCAACTTTCCCCCACTTTAATGGGGAGATGGTTGCAGAGGTTGTGAACATACTGGGCATCAGTCTCCACCAGCACCAGGTTGTATGCAGTCAGGTGAATGTTCAAGACCCCATACTGATAATCTGTCCCCGAATTAATGGGTCTCACTTCCACTTTCCCCTCTTCTTCTTGGGCTCTCCTTCTTTAATTAGGTGCTTATATCTTCCAATGCCATGGGTGGGTTTTGTCCTGTAGTGCCGACTGGTACTCAGCAAAATGCCACCTGTGGAACAAATGGGATTCTCTCCTGAAGTTTTAAATCTTAAGAGGGGAAAGGCTGGCTAAAAATCATATTCTTCAAACACAGCACCTTTCTCAGAGCTCCGTTCACCCTTTGCTGTGGCGGCCTGTTATTGTGTGAGCTGAAGATCAGAGCAAGCAGCTGTACCCTGTGTCGGCTGACCGGAAATGGAAATTTCTTTTCCCAGAATTTCTTGCTTTGAGTGATGGTTGGAGCTTAATATTATATAGATGAGTCAATAACTATGTCAATACTTAGAACTCCATGAATATTTATTGAATATATAGTACTTGGAAAGTGGGTTCCAAGGTGAACCAAGTTATGGATCCTGTTGGAAAAGAGTTTAAGGTCTACCCATCAAAATATCCTAAGAAAATGTCAAAAAGTGTAATGTCCAACTTAGAGATGTTTGAAAATTGAATTTTTCCAGAGTCTTGTCATCATGAGACAATATAAATACAGCTTTCAAATGTTGATTTACATTCAGTGCCC
>VMDR010003955.1:0-44464 GCA_007922815.1 Macrotus californicus | reverse complement strand
AAAAGGAAAAATCAAAAAGTCATAAAGTTTATTTTTCTAACATGTGCAATTTAGTGGGCTTTCGTACATTCAGAAGATTGTGTGGCCATCGCCACTGTATAATTACAAAACATTTTTATCACGCCAGAAAAGAAAGCCTGGACCCCTTAGCAGTAACTTCCCATTTTCCTGTGTCCCCCAGCCCCTGGCAACCAGTAGTGTACTTTCTGTCTCTGTGAATTTGTCTTCTGGATGTTGTATAAATAAAACTATATAATATGTGGCCTTTTGTACCTGGCTTCTATTACTTAGCATAATGTTTTCAAGGTTCATGCGTGTTTTGGCATAAATCAGTACTACATGTTTTTTATGGCTGAGTAATATTCCATTGTGTGGATATATCACATTTTGTTTATACATTCATCAGTTGATGAACATTTGGGTTGTTTCTATTTTTGGGCTATTACAAATAATTCTGATATGAGCATTTGTGTACAAGTTTTTGTGTGAAAACATGTTTTCAATTCTCTTAGGTGTATGCCTTGTAGTGGAATCGCTGGGCCACGAGGAAACTTTGTTTAACTATTTGAGGAATTGCCAGACTGTTTTCCAAGGTGGCTGTACTATTTCACATTCTCATCATCAATGTGTGAGAGTTCCAATCTCCCACATCCTTGTTAACACTTGTTATTGTCCATCTTTTTCATTACAGCCATCCTTGTGGGTATGATGTGATATCTCATTGTGGTTTGAATTTGCATTTCCCTAATGACTAAGATGTTGAATGAGCATTGTTCATGTGCTTATTGGTCACTTGAATATCTTCTTTGGAGAAATGTCTGTTCAATCCTTTGCCCATTTTTAAAATTGGGTTGCCTTTTTATTATTGAGCTATCAGAGTTCTTTACATATTCTGGATACTAAACTTTTATTATATATATCATTTGCAAATATTTTCTTCTTTTCAGTGGAATATTATTTTACTTTCTTGATAGTGTCTTTTGAAGCACACCCATTTTTAACTTTGATGATGTCTAATTTATCTATTTTTTTGGTTACTCATGCTTTATGTGTCATATCTAAGAAACCATTACCTAATCAAAGGTCATGAAGACTTACCCCTATGTTTTCTTCTAAGAATTTCATAATTTTAGCTTTTGTGTTTAGGTCTTTGAAGCATTTTTCATTAATTTCTTAATATCGTGTGAGATGGGGTGCACCTTCATTCTTTTGAATGTGGATATCTATTCCATTTTCTAGAAACTTTTGCTTCTATTTAAAATATGGAAAGCATTGATAAATGAATTGATATAATTTTAATGAAATACAGTATTGACAATAAACTGAAAACTCAGAACTTCTACTTTGTAGGTTCATGTCCAAGTTACACTCCCTTTCATCTAAGGGGAAACTACTAAATCTCCTTTGTTTTACTTTGAAATCATTTGAGGATCATAGATTTATAACACTCTCTGAAAGACCTGTTCTCTCTAAGTTTTGGTAGTTCTAGTAGGGCATTTTTAAAGAGTAAACTACTTGAGCTGACTTGGAATCTTCAGCTGGTAGAGTCAGTCTTCCATATCTGCAGGTTCCACATTCATGGATTCAACTAACCATGAATTGAAAAATGAATATATGTGTGTATGTTAGTGCTAATGTGTACTGTGTAGTTAAGCTTATGATGGTTGTGTCTGTGCTAAACAGGTACAGACTTTTTAATGTCATTATTTCCTAAACAATACAGTAAAACAACTATTTATGTATCACATTGTATTAGGTATTATAAGTAATCTAGAGATGATTTAAAGTGCATGGGAATGTGTATGCAGGTTATATGCAAATACTACATCCTTTTATATAAGGGATTTGAGCATCATTGGATTTTGATATGGGAGGGTCCTAGAACCAATCACCTGTGGATACTGAGGTATCACTATAACTGGTATTCTGAACGTGATGGAGCAAGCATAGTGAAGAGCATATTTTATATGTCTTACTTAAGCATTACTGTTTCTCCACATTTTGATAGCAATAATTGGACAGCCAATATTTCAGTTTTACCCTCATTTCGTGCATTGATTGTATTGGCTTCAATCAACTGTAGCTGTTAAATTTGAATTCTGTTCTTCTATCACCCATAATGCTCTCTTGCCTGTTTTTAGCTAGAATATGTAGCTATTTTATTCAGAAATGGTCAATGAAAGTACTCATTGTAGCACACAAAATATCTCAAATGAGTAAAGTTTGGCTTCATCTACCTCATTTTTGAAATTAGTTCAATCTCCCACTTAGCATTCCTGGTCGAGGAAATGTTGGCTGCCTTTGAAAATATAGAAATAAAAGCGGATACAGCAAAAAAGGGGGGAAATGAAGACATCTGTAATAGTGCCAACAATAAAAAGAAAGTAGAAAAAACAGATACAGCAATGTACTTATTTTCACAGACATTCAAACCTCAGGCTTTCCCCCACCTGGCTGCTGTGGCACTGGCATTCTAACAAGCAGATGCCGTAAGCAAGAATGTGAATTATTAATGTACCAAAGCATTGGCACCGACAGGCCACAAAATCAGTTTTAAAAATTCTTTTACATACACAGTACAGACTCTACTGTGGCACTCTGTGCTCTAAAAGCTGCGGATACGTTTTAGAAAACACTGATGAAGCCATTACTGCTCTGTCCATTTGTTCATAGTCTATATCATTATTCAAGAAACTTAAGAACCATAATGATGGAAAATCACACAGACAGAAAAGAAAAGGACCATGGACTCTGTCAGAAACAAGGGCTACATTTTTATTCAAGAGGTCCCTAATGATGGAAAATCACAGTGAAAGGCAGAGGCGACACTGGATTCCATAAAGGACCTGACACACACTAGTAGTACAACTAGGGGGACAGTCATAGCAGACGTGTAAAAATAAAGAAAAACAAAATTAACGAGACAAGCTGGACTGGGGCTGACACACAAAACAGCAACAAATCACAGTGAATTCTAAAGATTAATTTCAAAGAACCTTCTGAAACAAGCTAGGAGACAGACAGCATCCATATTAATGAAGTTGAAATGCAACTCCAAAAGAGCCTCAGAATAAAATGGCACATGAATGTTTTGTTTTTAAATGGATTGTAGATTGGATCACAGGACCATCATGAAAATGAAGGGACATTCATAAGAACATCATAACAGGGCCAGCTGTGTGATAAGCAATTACAACATCAGTGCTAAAATCTCCAATGTAAAAGAAAAACATCAGTGTTGAAATAAAAGAAAATGTCAACAGTCTGCAGAGGAGAGGTAAAAGAAAGTGAAGAAAAGATTTTATTGAGACTCAATAGCCAGCACTGTGTCCATATCGAATGTCTTTGATAAAACAGACAGTAGGCATTTGAAGAAAGATCAGATTTGATTCCATCTTGTACTGCATTCAATTTCCCTTCAGAGTGTCAGCTAAGGCAGCCCTGGGATCAGCCCAATGCTTCTACTGCTTGAACCGCTTGCTGGTTGTAAACTAGATGCTTCTGGAAGCTGTAGAACTTTGATAGGCTCCTAGAGTTCTGCAGATGTACCTCTCATGCATCCTTGCAAGCAAAATTTTTTAAAGATTTCATTTACTTATTTTCAAAGAGAGGGGAAGGGAACGAGGAAAAAGGAACGAGAGAACAAGGAATGAGAGAAACACTGAAGTGAGACAGAAACATCAATTGGTTACCTTGAGTACTCTTCCCAGGTGGGACTGAAACTGCAATCCGGGCATGTGTCCTGAGGATGAATCCTGGGTCCTGAGTATGGAGCCTGGGTCCTGAGGATGGAACCTGGGGGGTGAAACCTGCAACCTTTTGCTTTGCAGGATGATGTCCAACCCACTGAGCCACACTGGTTAGGGCAATAAAATTTTAAAATAAATATTTTAAGTGTGTTAATAGTACAGGCTACTTGGAGGAATGTCATAGTCCAGATTTTTATGAAATGAAGGATTTGTTTTTTAAAAACATTTTTTATTGATGTTAGAGAAAGGGGGAGGGAGGGAGAAAGGGAGAGAAACATCGATGTGTGAGAGATACATCAATCGGTTGTCTCTCCCATGTCCCCAACTGGGAACCCAGCCCACAACCCAGACATGCGCACTGACTGGGAATCAAACCCATGAGCTTTGGCTTTGCAGGACGACCCTCGGCCAACTGAGCTACACCTGCCAGGGTGAAGGATTTGTTCTTAAAAGGCACATTACCACTTCCCCCTTGGTTTGATGGAGTGCTGACCTCCAGGTTGACAGGTCCAGGAGCTATGTAACAATGTAGTTGTGGCAATTCCAGTTGGTATTTTTATTGCGAAGTGGTACCGCAGAGAGATAATACAACACCCACTTCAAGCCTATTCTCTTCCTATAGCTCTACAACATTTATGATTACAGGTTGTTGAGTTTTTTAAACCATTAGCTGAGCCAAAGTCTGTTTGCAGGGGAAGGACGGGTAGGGAGAGGTTCAACTTCTACCCACAGTTAGAAAAGCAAGTCATGTCTGGCACAAAACAGTCCATAGGGTTCGTTCTTTGTCAGTCTCTCCTAGAAAGATGGGTCAAAAGTATGGGCATTTCTGGGAAACTTAAACTAAGGGGCCCTTTCATTATACAAAGCTTTGCTTTCTGCATTAGCACAAGAAATAATATTAGTACTGTTGTAATTTAAAAATATGTCCACAGCCTTGGCCTGTGTGGCTCAGTTGCTTGCAGCATCATCCCATAAATGAGAAGTTTGCAGGTTCGATTCCTGGTTAGGGCACATGCCTGGGTTGTGGGTCCAGACCCCATTTGGTGAGAGGCATGTGCGGAAGGCAGCTGATTGATGTTTTTCTCTCACATCGATATTTCTCTCCCTCTCTCTCTCCTTCACTTCCCCTCTCTCTAGAAATCAGTGAACATGTCCTTGGGGTGAGGATAAAAAAAGTGTCCACAGATTCTTTGGTTTTCTTCCCTTCAGGAGCTGGCACTTAATTTTATTCCCCCTCCCCTTGGTAATGGGCTGGATTTAGTGGCCAACAGAATATAATGAAAATGATGAAGCATGCCACTGGAGACTAGGTGGTGCTGAGGAGTCTTCTGAGATCCCTCCTGAATCACTCACTCTTGGGAAAGCAGTGACTGTCTCCTGAGGCAATCTCAAGAAGGCACTCAAGCAGCACTATGGAGAGGCCCATTGGTGCAGGAACTGAGCCTCCAAACAGCAGCCAACAGGAGTGACTGAGGCCTTCTGTCAAGAACCATGTGAATGAGCCATTCCCTGGTCCCAGTCAGTGTTTAGAGGGCTGTAGCCGGTGTCAACATCTTCAATACAACCTCATGAGAGTCCTGAGCCAGAATCCCTCAGCTGCACCTCTTCCAAATTCCTGACCTACAGAAACTTCGAGATAATAAATGCTTGTTGTTTAAGCTAAGTTTGAGGGTGATTTATTATGTGGCAATAGATAATGTTACAATCCTTTGTCCTTTATTTATGGTATGTATGTGCCAGGCTATGTGTAAAACTTATACAAGTATGAGCTTCTCTACAGAGGTCTAAGACCTCTAATTTCAATGTGTAAATGAGTCACCTACTAAAAATGTTGTTTTCTGTGGCTCATCCGCTGAAATGGGGCCTAGGAAGCTGTATTTTAACTCGCTTCCCGGATGATTCTGATGCAGTTGTCCCGGGCACACTATTTGAGAAAAGTTACTTTAAGTCTTTACCCCTTGCCTTCAGAAAATGCACATCTTTTAAGTAAGACTCTATGGGCATGTTGCTCCTTTTCAGCAAATAATTACATTATTATTTTTAAAATATTACCCAAAGAGTGTATTGGAGTTTCCGGACAGAAAAAAAACCAGTGCCTTCTGATGAGAAGGTACTTTGGGGACTAACAACTCCCCAAACCAGACCATTTAAGCAACGGTCCTCTTGCTTTGGTGGACATGGTGGGTGTGACACCTGTACTACCCAGGGGGGTTTGAAGTTGTAGTTCGGATAATTCTATGGGCAAAAGCCTAGACCTCATTTTGTTCTCAAGTTTATCTAATCTCTAGGAGGTGAGGACAAGACCATCTCAGAGGTGCAGAGAGTTGCCACCAGGGTAGATCTGAGGGCCCCCGAGAGCCTTTGCCCACAGAAATGCCCTTTACTCCCACAGAATGGTTTCATTCTCTATTTCAACCCTGCATTTTAAAATATAAATACTTTTAGGGTAAGTAATATTCTTAACCATCTTTCTCTAAAAGAGAGTGAATGCATCAAGAATTTTATTTATTTTCCTGTCATTCCTTGCTAGGAATTAGGGAAGTGGAGAGACAGAAGAGCTATTTACGATGCCTTCAATTATAGGGAACGCTTTTACTTGACGTATTTCTTTAAGAAGGAAACATGCTTCTAATTATAATCAGAAGATGCCATCAGTTGTAATATACTTTTAAATTTCTAAGGTATTAAAATGTAAAAAAATACATCTTAGAATAGATGAAAAAAAAGTAATTTTATGGCCAGCAACAGTGGTTATCAACCACTCCCACGGGGAGGGAAGAGTCTAGATAGTGAAACTCTTTCTCATCTTTGTGCTTCAAAGTGTTAAGAATTATGACAGAAAGTAACATTAAAACTTTTAACTACTAATGGAATTACTATATTGGTTTGTGCTTAAAATCATAGCCCCAAAGTAATTCTTAATACTTCTTAATTTTTGTGGTCTCACAACTTAACTAGAAATCATCAAAATGATCACAGTGCTTAATAGATGTAAATATATATTTTTTATAGATGCTTTTTGTTTCATTCATGGTCTCTGATATCACTGGACCCTCAACAGTGCTAGCAAGGGTTTGGCAAAGATTTGGAGTAGGGTTGTTGGGGAGTGGGAATGGGGGGAAAAAACAATAATTTTGTCGCCTAATGAAATCATTAATAGAAGATGATCTAGTATATGATTCTAGCTTTCTTTATTTGGCTCTCCCAACTAAACTTCCTGTTCACCTTCCTTACCACTCTGCTCTGACTGTCGGAGAAAGGAGACACCATTAGGCCAGAGCTCCCTGCACGTCTAGGCAACACACCTACAGCTTACACTGCCTCTATTCCTCAGTGAAAGAGACCGTCACCCTTATCCTGTGTCAGACCAACCCCTCCATCTGTGCCCTGGATTTTCACTCTCTTTTGACTTCTCAGAGAACTCATTTAAATTATTACTGCTTTTTCCTGTTTTTAACTTTAACGAACCCATTTCTACTGGCTCCTCCATCCACATTTAAACATCCTCAAGTGCGTCTCATTTTAAAAGTTCTTTGAAACAAATACAAAGCAGTGAGCACAAATAAACAGTAAAATTATAAAACTCAGGCAGAGCTTAGATGAAAGATCCTGACTCCTTCCACTGCAAAAAGCATCTTCGGAGAGAGCCTCTGTGCCCATATGTTAACTATTCATTCTTTCAAAACAAATATTTGTTAAGCACCTTCCAGGATTGTAGTGGAAAGCTGGAAATGTTTTCATTCACCAGAAAAATAAAACTTGGCTCCAAATTTCCAACTGGAATGTATATTTTTCATGACCTTCCTAATTAGAAAGTTAGGGAGAAAAGCATGTTTTCTTTGTAGTCAGGAAAGAGTTACCATAAATAAGGAGTGAAATCTTTACCACTGGGATGAAGCCTTCCCACCAAGGCCTATTCTGCTCCTCATCAATAAGAAACAGAGCTAGGAGCATCACAACTTTTAGAGATTCCTGACATTAAAACATTTCTATACTCAAAACAGACAACTGTATTCTAGTATACTTATTCTATAATTAAAAGTGAATTAATGCAATTTAAAGATCCAATTTCCTTTAAAAAAAATGGCATCAAAAACATGAAATACTTTTCTGGCTGAAGACATGCAAGACCTGCACACTAAAAACTACATAAGGTTGCTGATAGAAATGAAAGAAGACCTAAATAAAAGGAGAGCTAAACTTTGTTCATGGGGTTGAAGATGTCAGTTCTCCTCAAATTGATATATAGATTCAAGGCAAATCCAATAAAGGTAACTCAGCAGGCTGTTTTATAGAAATTGAAAAACTGATGCTAAAGTTTATATGGAAAAGCAAAGAACCTACAATAGCTAAAACAACAACAATGACAACAACAACAAAAATAAATAAAGTTGGAAGACTCATACTATTTATTTTCAAGATGTGGTGAAGCTGCACTAATCAATGTAATGAGTAGCATCGGCACAAAGATAGACACATAGACTAATGAAGTAGAATAGAGTTCAGAAATAGGCTCACATCTATATGGACATTTGATTTTGGACAAATGTATAAAGGCAATTCAGAGGAAAAAGGATAATTTTCCCAACCAGTTGGTGCTGGAATGTATACGAGGTCTGTCTGGAAAAAGTCCAGCCATTGTTAATATAATGAGAACAGTTTGCACCTCAATGTACCCTGGAAGCCGAAGAGGGTGGACTGGAATGTGCATGTATGAACAATGATGACTTCACTATACTACCCACTGGGGGTGGTAGACACCATTGACTGAGCATATGTACTGTGTGGCCATGGCATTCAAAATGACTGAGTGGAGCAAAAAATGTGCATCAGATTTTGTGTTAAGCTTGAACATTCCTCTGTGGAAACTATTCGGATTCAGAAGGCCACAGCTATGGGCAACTGATGATTGGCAACCAATCACCACGACAACATGTCCACTCATGCATCATGTCTCATGCAGACTTTTTTGCAAAGCAGCAAATCACCCAGGTGACTCAGACCCCCTACAGCCCAGATTTGGTGCCCTATGACATCTGGCTTTTTCCAAAACTAAAGTCACCTTTGAAAAGGAAGAGATTTCAGACCATTGATGAGATTCAGGAAAATATGACAGAGCAGCTGATGGCAATTGGGAGAATTGTGTGAGGTTCCAAGGTGCCTATTTTGAAGGGGACTGAGACATCATTGTCCTGTGTGCAATGTTTCTTGTATCTTCTTCAATCAATGTCCCTATTTCTCTTTTCTTTTTGAAAAATATTTTATTTTTTTTATTTTTAGAGGGGAAAGGAGGGAGAAAGAGGGAGAAAAACTTCAATAGCTAGTTGCCTCTCATGACCCCCCTACAGGGGACCTGGCCTGCAACCCAAGCATGTGCCCTGACTGGGAATCGAGCCAGCAACTCCTTGCTTTGCAGGCCAGCACTTAATCCACCAAGCCATACCAGCCAGGGCTCTATTTTTCATATTATGTACATGGCTGGATACCTTCTAAACAGACCTTGTATATATGTCAAAACTTGTGACATTGTATACATTTAAATATATGTAGTTTATTGTATGTTTCTATATCTCAGTACAGCTGTTTAAAAAAAATTAAGATTTATTTCTGAAATAAATCTCACTGAAGTCAGCTATTGCTTGTTTGATAGGATTTTGGAAGTTGTGAGGCATGAGCCAAGACCATCCATTCAGATAGAAAGGCCAATGTTAACAGCTTGGGTGGGCTGGAAAGTTGTTTGGGGCCTCAGGGGACCTCCAGGGTAGGGCAACCAGTGTTAGCCAGGTCAATGGGGTCTCAGCTATGGCTCCTGCCTGCTCTGTGGCTCTGTGGGGTGAGAGTTCAGAAAAGGGACAATGGCCTCTGCCCACTTTTTTGTCTGGGAGAAAGCTTTCCTCCACCTCTTGCCTTGAAGCTAGAGGCTTCTATTCCTCACTGTGTGTTACTGGAGCCTTTCAAGCCGCTACCCTGGTGCTGGCGATCAAAGGGAGTGAGTCTGAATAAGTCTCTGTGTGGGTTCTTTAAGGGAAACTGCTTGGGACTCCAGATGTTTTTTCCACTGATTCAATCCCTGCTGCTTTTTGCAGCCAGAAGTTGTGGGGATTTATCTTCCTGGCACTAGAACCCTGAGCTGGGGTGGCTTGGTGTGGTGCTAGAACTCCTTGCTCCTGAGATATCCTCCCAGATTTTTATCTACCATGTGTGGCTGTGGGACTAGCCTGTCCCATGTCTCTGCTGCTCTTACCAGTCTGGATGAATATGGTTTCTTCAATTCTGTAGTTGTCAGACTTCCATTCAACTCAATTTCTGATGGTTCTGAGTGATGGTTGTTCTATAGTTTAGTTGTAACTTTGATATGGATGTGTGAGGAGGTGAGCCATGTTTACCTGTGCCTGCATCTTGATTGGAAGTCAATAAATATTTTTCAAAAGGCCTGGATTGAGAACCAGTTCTGCCATTTAAAAGTTGTAAGCTCTTTGTATATAAGGGCTGCAAGTTCCTCATATGCACATGGGGTGATAATAATTTCTACCTCACAGAATTTTTGTGACAAGGAGATAAATTATGTCAAGTATTTAAATAGGATATTTTTTAAATAAAGTGAAAGTGTAGAAATGGTAGGTATTATTATATACAGGGTCTGGCAGAAGACCTGGTTGAGTGTGGTTGGTAGGGCAGTAGTATGAGTGTAATAATTTATAGTTTTAACTTGAACATCTGACCTAAAATGTCATATAGTGTGCTTGAGTATGATATTGTTATGTTACAGAATTACATGCTTATGATTTTGCAATAAAAGATTTTGTAATAAAAAAGGGGTGTTATTTGTTATGCAGGCTGTATTTATGTATTTATTTACTTCTGTACCTCAAATTTATTGAGTGCATAAATGAAGAAACAATGAATCTGGAATGTTAGAACAAGGCAATAAAATCACTATTAATATTTGCATAATTGTTTAGAGTTCATTGAGAGCTTTCATATCACCACCTCATTTGAATGTCGGAATAAGGAAATGAGTAGGGAAGATGTGAGACAGGTCTTCCTAACCACCAGGAACCTACAGCAGGCAGCAATTATAGGGCATGGGACAATGAAAGAGTGGAGTACAGCAAACTTAAGTTTTAAACCCCGGTTTGAAGTCCAGGGTCTTTTCCATAGACACAACATAAAATGACCAACAGAACAGAAAAATGTGCAGCACATAAGATCACAAGGGGGATTGGTTGGGAGTGCCAGTCGGTTCCTTTGCCCCAGATCCTCCCTTTCTCACACCTAAAAATTAGCTACTCTGCCCCTGGCAATTAGGGGCTTTAGTGGAAATTCATAGAACCTGAGATGAGACATCTTGATGGTGAGTGAGAGGCTCAGAGGGTGGGAAAGAGAAATCCGACACTCATAACCTCAAAGGAAGAAAGAGTGGTGTCCCACAGTCACATTTCCATTGCTGTAAGAATGTCCTGGACCAATGAGGGTGGCTGTCCCATGTGCTGGCCCATGACCTCCCCTATTGTTCAAGTCACTGCCCACCTCTTTATTTATATGACATTGCACTTTAAATAAGGTGGAAGATGAAGGATGCAAATTTGAAATAGACAAAGAAATAGGGCTAGTACAAACTGAACCAGATGAGATCTAGAGTGTGATTTTTACCAGAGGTTAAGGGCAGTGACTTATACAATAAGTAAGGAAGGTATTAGCCAGGAGATGGGACTGTCTTCCTTTATAGCTGCAGAGCTTTTTGCAGCAAGGAAATTGAGATTGGAGTCTCTCATGCATTATTATGTATGTCACCTCGTACTCCACAATTCCCTGGGCTGTCTTTTTAATTTGTTGTTTCAGACTGTATTTCGGGAGGTGTTATTTTCTACCTATAAAATATTATTTCTGCCCTTAAATTCTGCAGCTGAAGTGTATACCAAATTCTCACTCATATCCCTTAAAATGTTGGAATTGAGTCATATGAAATCTGGATGGTCATACAATCACCCTAAAAATTGCTTAAAATGAAGCTTTAGTGAGAGTTCTCCTATCTCAAACTGGATGGCAAGCACACGGCTCTCCCAATGCCTTCATCATGATAGAGGTGATCTTCCTGACACCTCTTTTGTTGCCTGCCTGTCTATGGTGCTCTTTCCTGCTCTAATGAGTGAGGCTACAGACTCGTGTCATCGCTCCTTTCTCTCTACTCCTCTGACCTTGGGTAGCACACAGCCAGATCCTTCTCCATCGTTACTGCAGAAAGTGCTACCTTTAAAGGACAATGCCGTTTGCAGTCATATAAGAAGTCTAGCTGGTCTGGCAAAGGTTGTAACCTATCTCATACTTAAAGGATTACTCTTCATTTTGGGGTGTTTTCAAAAAGCAACACTCTACGATGACCTGTTTCCTGTGTAATTCTTCATGTCCTTTACCACTGTGCTAAAAACACACTTGGAGTCATAAATACTAAGATCTGAAAAGCTCAGTGCTACAAATTATTAAAATGTTATTAATTGTACATGGTGAGAATCTTTAAAATAAACAGAAACTTCTTGAGCGAACATCTGTGTGACACAATGTATTTTCAGATCACATCAGGTTGTTGGTCTACTAGAAGATGCTGAGAAAACCTCAATAGGTGTGAAATTGTGATGGTTTTTAAGGCTACTAGTGTCTCTATCAGGAAAAGAAATACCTGCCCCTAGTATTTGATGTTCTGAGAGAATCTGATCACACAGTAATATAAATGCTACTTACACTGTTTCTGGGTTAAAGAAGCAGATGAGGCATATAGAACCATGCTGACTGATGAGGGTGATAATGTAACGGAGCCTTTGTGTAATTCAAGGCCCCTTGGAGAAATGGAACTAAATGTAGGAGGAGCTGGCATGCTAATAGGAAAAGGGTCTTAGAGAGGACATGGGATTCACAAAGTTTGAAGGAGGCAGTAGGTGGCCTAAATTGTTGGTATTCTGAAGGAGATTTTGGAGGAGTGAATGGGAAGTGTATTAGTTTGCTCAGGTTGAGATAACAAAAAACCATAGTTTGAGTGGCTTAAACAACAGAAATTTATTTTCTCGCAGTCTGGAGGCTAGGAGTCCAAGATCAAGGTGCCAGTAAGGTTGGTTTTTACTCAGGGCCTCTTTTCTTGGGTTGCAAATAGTCATCTTCCTTTGTCTTCATACGGTCTTCCCTCTGTGTCTGTGTCCTAATCTCCTCTTCTTATATGGACACCAGTCACATTGGATTAGGGATCACCCATATGATTTCATTTTACCTTAATGATCTCTTTAAAGGCCCTCTCTCCAAATACTGTCAGTTCTGAGGTACTAGGCAGGGCTATGAAGTCATGAAAGTATGTGATGATCCCTGAGTGTTTGCTGTGGTTAAGAGCAATGCACTCCATGGGGAGTGAGTGGAGAGAGCTGGGGCTGGGGGTCTTGTCTGAGAAGTTTGGATTTTAACATGGGGACTTTTGGAAGCCATGAAATAAATTTTAAATTATGGAAATGGCACAACCAAATTTGTGGTTTTGAATCTCCCTCCGCATTGGGGATTGAAATGTAGAGAGGGAAAGTGTTTGAAGACAGAGAAATAAATTAGAAAGTTAAGGATGAATCCAGAGAGACGGGACAAGCCAGAAGGAGTTTTAGGAAGTTGTGTAGAGGCTGTAAGGCAGGAGATAATGTAAAAGAATCTGCAGTTACAAATGAGGAAGTTGACAGAAGAAGGTCTTGAAGGAAGCCATAGAACGAAAGGCACAGAGAAAATTGATGAGGAAAAGAGAAAGACAGAAGGCTGAGGGAAGATTCAGATTAGTTTACAGATGGAGGGGATTTAAAGGAGTCCCTGCATGATACCTGTTTTTATTTTTGTATTTGCTGCTGCCGAGAGAATGGTGAATAAAGCCTGGGACTTCAGGAGAATAGTAAAGGGTTAGAGTAGCCATTGTGAATAGTAAGGAAATAAAACATCGTCTGAGCCACATTGAAACCCCAGGGAAGCAAGGCTCTCATAAGAGTGTAGAGAGGCCAGAGGAGAATGGTCCTGGAACAGACAAACTGAAGGAGGCTGACTCCTGCTGGGACAGCTGACAGGGTCGATGAAGTCAGAGTTCCAGGCTGAGGGAATTAGGGAGGCTGGCGAGAAACTGCTGACATTTTGGGATCCAGGTGAGGGGGAGGACCAGGAACCAGGAGGGGGCTAGAAGTCCGACAAACTAAGGTACTTGAGGTAAAGATAAGGCTGAAGAGCAGATTTGATGACTGGGAGAACACGAGAACTGCAGGAGCATAGAAAACGGTGGGAAACCATGAGGTTTCTGATGAAAGATTTCGGAGGGAGAGCAGTGTCAGTAATGACCAGGTCCTAAAGTCAGTATTAATATATGGGGGCAATGTGCTGAGACTACACAGGAGAGTTTGATATGAGACCTAAAGGCAAAAGTTCCTAAAAATGATGTCAACATGGCTCTATTATTTGATCTTTTTTCCAACTTCAGGCTTAGGGAAATATTGGAACCCTCTGTTCCCTAAAGAAGATGAAAGTAAAAAAGATAGAACTCTAAAAAGCAAGTACATCTGGGGACCATTAATTATATGTAAAAACAAAAACACCCTCAAAACAAGAAACAGGACAGGAGAGGTAAGCACTCTGCAGTGTTCAATAACTAGCTAGAAAGAACTTTTTGCCTAAATCTTCATAATAAGGCATTTTATTTGGTTATACTTCCTGTAAATCTTGAAACCAGAGAACTTTTAAGTTTTGTTATATAAATCCCCCCCATCCCTGAAAAACAGCTTGAATTCTCTTTTATGTTCTTGTCATCCTCCTGGGGTTATGAGTTTGATTAGTAAAGTGGACCTGTAATTTCTAAGTTCACACTCTATACTTTATCTAACTATTCATTATTGCCCTAATTTCTCCCTCCAGGAATCAGTTTTCTTTTAGACAGCTTTCTTTTCCAAAAAACTGTCTATAATATTAAAATAAGAACTAAAAAAAAGAGAAAGAAAAACATTAACCTTGTTTATTTAGGATATTCTATAGAAATCTTTAGTTTAAAGTGACTAAAGCGATATGCAAATGTTCATAGCATTATTCATAATAGCTGAGAAGTAAAAAAAAATTGTCTATTAAGTGATGAATGAATAAATAAAATGTGGTATTATTCACGTAACTGAATATCATTTAGCAATAAAAAGAAATGAAGTACTTATACATGCTACAGCATGAATGAACCTTGAAAACATTATGCCAAGTCACAGAAGCCAAACACAAAAAGCTGCATAGTATGTGATCTGCTTATTTGAAGTGTCCAGAAAGGGTAAGTCCATAGAGACAGAGGAATATCAGTGGTTTCTAGGGCCTGGAGGGACAAGAATGGGGAACGGCTGCTAAGGCGTATAGAGTTTCTTTGGGGGGGGTAATAGAAATGTTCTAGAATTGGATACTAGTGACAGTTGCAAACAACATTGAGTTGTACATCTTAAAAGGTGAATTTTATGGAATGTGAATGATATCTCAATAAAAAATAAAGTAAATAAAGCTACTTGAGATTGAAGTAAGGTCTATATGACACACTGGGCATGCCACATAGAAATAAAGCATTTACTTCAATGTAATGCCTCCAAGCTGGTTTATTTTGCCTTGTTATACTTGTCTATCACCGTAAGCTCTCAGGTTATCTGATTTAAAATGTTTAAAAAGGGGGTCAAACTTATCTTTTAATCAGTTGGTCATATTTCTTTTTTTAAAAGGAATTTAAGTCTGCTGCTTACATGAAACATTTCTTATTATGTCCATTGTTTGAAAACGTCTCACTAGCAGGCCAAATCTTCAGTGGTGAGTCTGGGCCCAAACAGCTAGGAGTGGAATTGAGCAATAGTAAGTGTTATACTTATTGGCACATTCTCTTATACTGCTTTAGGAGAACCAGTCAAATGGTAATTGGTTGAGATATTTTATAATGCAAGTGACATATGTGACTGAGTTAAAGAAGACATCATTAATTTGGCTTACAAGCAAGATTTTCTTTTTTTTATACCTGTCTACATTTCATATAATTTCATATATGTGTTGCCTTTTTAACTTTATTTTTTAATTGATTCTAGAGAGGGGAGGAGGGGAGGAAAAAGAGAGGGAGAGGAACATCAATGCCTCATGCACGGGCCTGGAATCTGTAACCCAGGCATGTGCCTTGATCAGAATTCAATCCCTCGACATTTTGGTTTGTGGGATGACACCCAACCAACTGAGCCATACTGGCCAGGGTGCTTTTTTCCTTTTTCTTAAATTGTGCTATTGTTTCCTTTTTTCCTTGGTTTTACGTATAGCCTGCCTTTTCCAAAATGTATTTGATGTGGTTTTCAGGAAAAAAAAATATGTAATGAGGTTAATGAAAAAGAAAACCAAGACCAAAAGAAAACAAAGAAAGGGGAGAGGAGCAAAGGGGCTGCAAGGATGACCTGCTTCTGTCATGAAGTAAGTTCCTGCCTTGCCCAGTCTGGAGGGGGCCTAGGTCCTGTTAGGGAGGTCAGTGGGATCCAGTTAAGAAAAGGGGGGTCATACAAGGAAGTGAAACAGAGACTGGCCCTTGAGTTGAGAGGTTATTTCCCGACATTTCCCAGCAGGAAGTAGAATATGCAGCCATGTCATAAATAAAGCCTCCACTTAGAGCTAGATCAGTCAATGCCATTAGGAAACATGTATGAATGTACTTACAGGGTGATTTAAACAAACTGGCATTTGGAACATAAAATGAGACATTATCATTGAAAGCTAACATGAGAACAACTCAGAAATTAGTTAATTGTTCTCCTCTGCAGGAAAAACACCTTTACATCACTGTTTGTAATGTTTGAGGTAGATTATTATCTAGGCCTGTGGGTTGGGCAGGCAACCCAGCTGCCCGTCCCATCTGCGCACATATCTAGACTGTTCTTTTGTTTGATGCTGCCTTACTTTTCTTAAACATGGCAGAGTCTATTTTATCAACTCCTACCCACCAGCCCTAATCCTAATGCCTCTGCGTTGCCTACAAGATAAAAATACAACTTCCACAAAATAATATTCATAAAGCTCTCAACAATGTCACACCCAATTTATCTAAATTATTTCCAACTCAAATTAGCAAAGATTTGCTCAGCCTAATAGATGGGGTATATAACTGCATAAGCTTCTCCCTAAAATCTGACTAACAGGAAAGATAGATATATAAACACATACCAATAATGAAATATAATAATGGGATAATTTATTCTTCTGTGTAGGGTGAAGAGGCTATTATAAAAACGTAAGATGGCCAAGTGTCATCTGAGCTGGGTTTTGTAGGAAGGGGAATTTTGCCAGTGGTAAAGCTAAAAAAGGGAATTTTAGGTAGAATGAGAAAAGACTATAAGTGTATGAATGTACTTTTTTTTTGCTTTGTTCTTATTTTTTATTATTTTTAGATTTTTATTGAATTTATTAGGTTGACACTGGTTAATAAAATTATATAGATTGCAGGGATACAATTCTATAAGACATCATCTGTACATTGTATTGTGTGTTCACCACTACAAATGAAGTCTCCTATTATCACCATTTATTCCCCCTTTACCCTCTTCTACTCCTCTCACCCCCTTCCCTCTGGTAATCACCAGGTTGTGGTCAATGAGTGTTTTTTCTTTTTTCACCCTTTCATCTTTTTCAGTCTCCCAACTCCCTCCCTTCCGAACCTGTCAGTCTGTTCTCTGTATCTATGAGTCTGTTTCTATTTTGTTTGTTAGTTTATTTTGTTCATTAGATTTCACATATAAGTGAAATCATATGGTATTTTTCTTTCTCTGACTGGCATATTTTACTTAGCCTAATGTTCCCCAGGTCCATCCATGCTGTCACAAAAGGTAAGATTTCCTTCTTTTTTAATGGCCTCCTAGTATTCTATTGTATAAGTGTCCCACAGCTTTTCGACCCACTCATCTACTGAGGGCCATTTGGGCTGCTTCCATATCTTGGTTATTGTAGGATGTTCTTCTTTACCAGGACCAATTAAGTGCATTAATGGCATCTTTAAAAGAGAAAAAAAAAAAGATGGAAGGAAGAAAGGATTAAAGAAGAAGAAGGAAAAGGGAACTTTGCAATCTTCTGATGCCTGATCTAACATTCACTGATGACCTGAAACAGGATTTGTGGTTGACATCGACAGTGTTAGGTCTAGGCAGAGTTCTGCCCCCGAGCTGAAGTGCACCAACACAAGAAGAGAGGAGTCGGTGCCCAGACTTCCTGCAGCTTACCCCAAACAAGGCAGCTCTAGACTTCACTGTTGTGGTAAAATTGAAGCTTAAAATTGGCCCCAACGATTCCTACCCTCCCTGAATGACATTTTGTTCTTCTTATTTATTTATTTTTTTAAAAAGATTTTATTTATTTATTTTTAGACAGAGGGGAAGGGAGGGAGAAAGAGAGGGAGAGAAACAACAATGTGTGGTTGCCTCTAGCGACACCCCATCGGGGACCTGGCCCGCAACACAGGCATATGCCCTAGACCAGGAATCAAACCAGCGACCCTTTGGTTTGCAGGCCGGCACTCAATCCACTGAGCCACACTAGTCAGGGTTTATTCTTCGTATTTAGAAGTGGGGTGTCTCAGTCAGCTTGAGTTGCTATAACAAAACTACATAAACTGGGTGGCTTACACAGCAAAAATTCATTCTCACTGTTATGGAGGCTGGAAGTTCAAGATCAGGGTGCCGGCTTGTTCGGGTTCTAATGACATCCTGTGGTTGCAGACAGCCTACTTCTTGTATCCTCACATGGTAGAAAGAGAATAAGTTAGTTCTCTGGCCTCTTCGTGTAAGGGCACTAAACCCGTTCATTAAAGCTCCATACTCATGACCTAGTTGTCTCCCAAAGGCCCCATCCCCTAATATCACATTGGGGATTAGATCTCAACATGAACATCCAGTCCATAACATGGAGTTTATTTCTTCTCCCCTTTAATTTGAGCTGCTCTTGTGGCTTGCTTTGCTCCTCTCCACCCACTCCCCACCATAAAAAAGAAACTCAACAGAAATAGCTTTCTGAAAATTCCAAGTTCAGGCCTTAAGAGGGCTGGCACTTCACTTTTTTGCACCTTGAGTCATCATACAAGAAATCCAGACTACCCTGCTGGAGAGAGGCTGTATGGAATGACCCCGGAGGATGGAGTATCATATAAAGAGAGAGGTCACAAGGAGGAACACTGAGCCAGACATGTGAGTAATGAGCGTTTGTATGTTCCAGACCCAACCACTAGGCCTACAATCATTTTAAGTCACTACATTTTAGGATGTTTTTGATATAACAATAGATAACTGAGTCAGAAATTGAAATCTGGAAGTGTGGTGTATTGTAACAAAAACCTACAAACATGTGACATTGGCTTTGGGACGAGCTGGAGGGCAGAGGCTAAAAGGGCCTTGAGGAATCTGTAAACAAAAGGAGGCAGAAGGATTGTGATAAAATTGTTACTGAATACTGGGGAAAAGGCAACCCTGGTTCCTACTGGTGGAATGACTGGCAATCCTGCTGACTGTGGTCATACACAAGATAGAAAGTATACTTAATGAACTTGTGAGTATGGCTAAGGAGATTTGCAGGCAGAATGTTGCAAGTACCAATTGGTTTCTCTTAGCTGCAAATGATGAAATGTGAATATAGTGAGTCCAAGCCAGGATATTGCTGGCAAAGATCAAGTCCAAGGTGCTGCCGGCTCCATGACAGGGCTTCTAAGAATTTTAAGTGTGCACCTCTTGAATTTTTTTCCCCGCTAAACAAAAGGCCTTCTGAGAATCAAGGACATTATGCCACAGCACCTGACTCTAAATCCTAGATAGAAGCTGTCTGTCTCAAAGAGATTTGTGGGTGTGGCTTTCATCTACTGTAGATTATAATTTGGTATACTAGAACCCCACAACATTTTTTTTTAAAAGAAATTATTAAAGCATGGCTTGAAGGGATAGAGTTTAAAAATGGCAGGGGCTTCTGAGCCCCTAACATTCTCTGGACAAGAAGCAGCAGAGAAAACAGTTGTAAACATAGACCATTTCAATGGAAAAGGAAGAATGACTCAGGTCAGAGCCAAAGTGTAAGAATCTGAGAGAACTACTCCCAGCAAGCAGAACTAGGCCCAAATCAATAAACATTCTCTGATCTCAGAGTTGCAGAAAAGTGATAATGTGTGCTTGGCCCAATTTGAGAATTACTGTGTTCTGCAATGAGTCTGCAATGAGTCTCCCATTGTGGCACCCCCCCATCCCCCGATCTTTCTGAATGGCATGTCTGTTGTGATAATGCTGTCCCCTTTTCACCATTGTGTTGTTGGATGCATGTGGGGCAGACACTGTGTCTTTTTAGTTCAGAGGGCTTTGCGGCCCAGCCGCTGCACCTGAGAGACCCCATGTGAAGTGCTTCATCTATGCTTGGACATTATTTCCTGGACAAGGTCCTAGACTTTGACCTGATGCCATAAGAGTATGAGACTTTTAGGGGTTTTGAGGAGTAGGTACATTTTGCATGTGGGAAGAATGTGGACTGTGGCCAGATGGCGGATCTAGGAGCTAGTCTCCAAAAATTGTCGCCAAATGCTTCCACTTGTATATACTTGCCACTTCACATTACAACAAGGAGCTTATTTCCCTTTCCTTGACTCCAGACTGACTTTGACCCATAGAATGTGGACAAAGTGCTGCTGAGATGCTCAAGCCCCTGAGGTGTCCTAACCAACAACCCCAGCAGACTGGCACCAAATGCCAGCCAATTGAGTGAGGCCATTTGGGATCGTCTAGTAATCCCAGGGCCTGGCTGATACCACTTGAAGAAGAACAACCCAGGTAAAACACAGAAATAAGAGGAATCCTAAATTATTGTGTGAAGCCACTAGGTTTTGGTTGGATAGAAGACTGTGAGGGAAGAGAACTGATAACATCGCAGCATGTTCTCGTCTTGTGCCGGGTAGCTTGCCCGCCCCTGTGTGCAACGTTTTTGTTAACTCTCACAAACCCTTTGTGAAGGAGACCGTGTTAGAATCAGGAAACCGAGGCCGAGACAAATAGCTGGTAAGTGGTAATACCAGAATTTGAGTCTAGATTATCTGGCTTCAATGGCTGTGTTTTTCTTAATACATCAAGACACTCACCAATATTTTATAATAGGAAAGCTTCAAGTATAACAGAAAAAAATGTGATTTGTGATTTTAAAGGGTATTACTCCTGAAACCTTGTTTATATTAAGTACTAGCAAATTCTTATTTTATATACAACGCTAAGAGAGTGATAGACAAATTCTTGTTTTATCATCATCTCAATAGACTTTTATTGAACTTAATTTCTTCTTTTAGCATGCATTATTCAAATAATTGAAAGACATGTTCATTGTTTATTTCGATAATAAATTTCTATTATATTTCTATGGAAAAATCTTTTGTTCTTGCCCCTTATGAAATCTTTGGTTGGTTTAATGCTGTCAAACCAGCTGACAAAAATCTATTCATCACATTACACTTTCTTTAAAGTTAATTTTTGTGTCAGATATAAAATGCAACAGAAGACAGTTACATTTGAAAGGCACACAGTTCACGGCCATACCTCCCTGAATGCACCTGCTCTCATCTGAAAGGCACAACATTCCTGAGATTTTGACTTAAAAAATAATGTGGATTAGGACACTAACATTAAAAAACTTGCAAGCAGCATGAAATATCTGCTTCAAAGCCCCATATCTAAGATGGAATCTGTGGATAAAGAATGGTGACATTTCTATACTTTCCCAAGATAGCTCATTTCAATTTATTCACAAATGACTGGGTAGTTATATTTAGCTTACAATTCTGTACAAAGGGGACTTGAAGCATTCTCTTTCGCATTATAGTTCAATATAAACGTGAGCAATGGTTTTAGTCAAAATTGTTCCTTTTATTTGCTTGCTCTAGACTTACAATTTCAAAATCTGGCTCTTCTTAGAGTTATTTTTCTAGTTGGCGGGTCCTTTACTATACTTTCACTGTGTGCATTAACAGAAAAATGGATGGAGGCAGCATTGGTGAGGAGCCTGGCAGGCAGGTCTCTACCACCATGAACCCCTTGATCTACCCTAGCCATTTGCAGCTATTACTACTGGTGATTTTGTGAACGGTGTTTTTGATTTCTCTGACATTTGCTCCCCCTCTCAGTTAACCTCGGTTTTTAAATTCAGCACAATGTCCCCCACCCCAGTAAGCCCTCCAGCCGTCCTCCGTCTTGGTTGCATATTGCATTCCCTCACCTCCAGTTCAGCCTTCGCTTATTACATTGTCATCCCTTGGTCCCTTTCCCCCATTATGCACTATGGAGGAAAGCAATTGCATTTCATCCACCTTTATTTCCCCGTCCCTCAGCAGAATATGTGGCACAGCATTAGGTTCAACAGGTGCATGTTAAAGGAGAGAATGAAAGGAAAAGAAGCCTCTCTGCCTTACAGAAAAAAACAAAAAACAAAAAACCAAGCCTTAGAACAGCACCTTCCAGGAGAACCACAGATAAACAGCATCTCACTTTCTCTTTTAAACGGCTTTATTGAGAGAGAGTTCACGTGCCATATAACTCGCTTCTCAGGTTATCTGCGCTCTGATGAACTGCTGGGCATGCCATTTACACTCCTTCAGACTATCACGTATACCACAACTGGTTGTTTTCTAAATCCTTTTTTTTATGACAGTGTTCAAACATACTAAAAAATGTTGAACACCAGAATCCCTTTTGTTTAGCATAGTGGTTATCAAACTGTAGCTGCATCAGAATCACTTGGAGGGTTGTTAAAACATAGATTGGCTAGGTCCTGTTCTCAGAGTTTCTGATCCAGTGAGTCTGGGGTGGGCCCAAGAATTAGCATTTGTAACAAGTTCTTAATGCTGCTGCTGGTTGCAGGGCGGGGTGGGGGGGAGGAGGGGGGAGGGGGCGGGGAGGCATACTTTGAGAACTACTGGTCTGACAGTTTCAATAATTATCAAACATTTTACCATATCTACCATTTATTCTTCCCTCCCTTCCTCCTCTTCTTTTCTAAAACCAAATTTCTGGCATTTCTCTATCATTTCACACCCAAACACTTCTGCATCTAAAAAATGACTCAAAAATGTAATATTATCCCTCCTAAAATTTAACAATGCTTCTTTAATATCATCTAGTTGATAATCATCAAAATTTTCTGACTATCTCAGAAAAACTTTGTATGGTTCATTTGTTCAAATCAGAATTAAAGCGCGGTTAACACATTCCATTTCATTGTGACTCCGAAGTCTCTTTTAATCTAGAACAGCGCTCTCTCCTTTTTATTTCCTCATGCCAGATATCCTGCAGGATGGCTTACCTTCTGGCTTTGCATAATTGCTTCCTTGTGGAATTCAGCTCACCCTCCTATCTACTGCATTTCCTGTAAACTGGAAGTTAAAACTAAAGCTTCAGTGAGATTCAGTTTTAACTTCTTTATCAAGAATATCTTAATATCGTGTTATGTTGTATCATTTTAGGAGCCATGTAATGTCTGGTTGTCCTAAATATTTTTAGTGATGCTGAATTGATTGGTAGATTCAAGTGGTAACAGCTTAGTCTTTACATTGTAAAGTGAACTATCAACCTTTCTCCTAATAGTTTTATCATCCATTGATGAATGCTGCCTACACCCTTAAATTGTGGTTTTTCTATTATTCTGCTTACATTTGTTACCTTGGTTTTCCTCCTCAGAGCTGTTTAGTCATTCTTAAATAGTTTGTACAGGACAGGCAGAATAAATTCTTTTTTCTTTTCCTTTAATTTGTAATTTTCAAAGTAAGGACTTGGTGCCTACGGTGACTAAATTATGTTCTTCCCTCCCCAAGTTCATATGTTGAAATCCTAGCCCCTGGTATCTGTGTTTGGAGATAAAGTCCTTAAAGAGGTAATTAAGTTAAAATGTAGCCATTAGGGTGGTCCGTAATCCAATATGACTGGTATTCTTACAAGAGGAAATTTAGACACAGATATACAGAGAGAGAAGGCCATGTGAAGACACTAGGAAAAAGTGGCCGTCCTCAAGCCAAGGAGAGAGGAGGCCTCAGAAGAAATCAACCTTGCCAACACCTTGATCTTAGATTTCTAGCCTCCAGAATTCTGAGAAAATAAATTTATGTTGTTTCAGCTACCCAGTCTGTGGTACTTTGTTATGGCAGCCTTAGCAAACTAATACAATGCCCTAGCTACTTCTAATCATGACCAGTGACTTTTGTGTATTTAATTAATTAACTAATTAATCAGTTAGCTTTCTTATTTTCATGTCACTATGATCTCATGGATGGATGATTTTTTTTAAATAATTTTTTAATTGTTTTTTTCTATTACCATTTAGTCCCCTTATGTCCTACTCCCCCCATGGATGGATAATTAAATTGTTTCTTATTAGGCCAGAGAAAGCCCCAGAGGAGGTAGACTTTTGTGTCATTTTGGTATGACTCCAACAGTCTTTGATGACTTCCTTGTTTTCAGGTAGAAGTCATCCAGGCTTATTTTGTATATTTTATGTCCCAGACCTAGAATCAGCTATTTTAAAAATGGTATAATCTGGGTGTTAGGTCTATTCCTTGCTACTGGGTTGTCATTGCTTCTCAGTTTTCTCAGGAAAAAAAAATACAGGGCCTTTATTCTTTTGTTTTTCTATTTTTATGTTTCATCTTTTATGTAGAAGGTTTTGGATCTTAACACATTAATATAATGATTTGCTCTATAATATCCATAGAATAGTTTCAAAATGATGCCAATATTTGTTTTTACTAATCATTAGACTACCAAATGCAATTTAAAATTTGCATGCTTTTTGTCTTTAGAATATACACATTTCTAAGAATATATAGTCAAAGTCTTATGTCCTAAAAAACCTAAAAAGTTCTCTTCTTTGTGTGGTTATGTCACCAACTTGATATAAAGTTAAGTTCATTTGTTTTAACACTGTCTTCTTGGTACTCTGACAAGCAATGTTTTTTGTTTATGTTATAGACATCATTAGAAAATACTTTTCTTCAAACTCTAAAGAGAATTGAAGTTAAAAGATGAAACGGGAAGAAGCAGTTTCTGGGACCTCACCTTTCCACTTACATGCGTCATTGAATAGTTCACCAATGACTTCACAGCAGTCCATCCAGGATTCTCTGAATGAACTGCTCCCTGATAAAACATTTTACTCATTATTTCCATTTAGATCATTCTGGTCATGTCATGGACACTGAAATCTTAATGTTTCCAGGCTCTTTTCTGTCCTTGAATAGCGAAGCTTACAGATAGATTGAATATGTCTTCCAATACTGCCAGTAGTCCTATTTACTGAACTGAAATATTCATAATTAAGAAATAATCCTAGTCCTGGCTGGTGTGGCTCAGTGGACTGAGTGCTGGCCTGCTAACCTAAAGGTCACTGGTTTGATTCATGGTCAGGGCACATGCCTGGGTTGCGGACCAGGTCCCCAGTAGGGAGTGTGAGAGAGGTAACCACACATTGATGTTTCTCTCTCCCTCTTTCTCCCTCCCTTTGCCTCTTTCTAAAAATAAATCAATTAATTAAAAAAAAAGAAATAATCCTAGCCAGAAGTTCCATTGAGGTCAAATTTTTTATATGAAACATTTGTGTTAATCATTTGCTCCAGTAAAAAGCTCATGCATGCACACGAACACACACACACACACCTTTCTTTATACTGTTAGACTGTATCATTCACTATGTGTACAACATCATTTGGCTATTGTAAAAGAAGCATATTTACACAGAAAGTGTAATAACTCTGGAGTCAGATGGAGTTGATTTTACATAGCCCAATAACTACTAACAATGACTGTAATAACATTGCCTAACCTTTTATGAACTTTATGTCTTAGCTGTAAAAGGGGTATAATACATACTTAAGAGAGTTAGTAAATTAGGTCCCAAATGTAAGGTGGCTAGCACAGTACCCAGCACACAATAGGAATTTGATAATCATTTTCGTTCTCTCAACCTAAAAACCTCTTAGGACAAGCAGAAGCAGAAGAAATTGACCTTGAAGATGATTGTGAGCACAGTTCTACTTCCTGTCTTGATTCCTAGGTCATTTTATGTAATCTAGCTCTACTATAAAGGAGCACCAACCTAAGCTGTTACTGCTTCAGTTGGCCAGGAAGCCAAAGTGGTAAGCAGCCTTTCTAGTCCTGTTGATTTGTATAAAGCAGCAATTTTCAACCGATGTGCTGCAAGAGTTTTTAAAACATGCAACACCTGATTATTTAGTCAGGGGCACTGACCTCTTTTCCTTTAGATTGTCAAATGATGACAGCGAACACAACAATAGCCATTTGATGTGAACGACTCAAAATTATACCTATTTTTGTCAGATCAGCAAAAAAATATATTTTTTGATGTGCTGCAGAATTTTAGTAATTATTTTATTTGTGCCATGAGATGAAAAGATAGACGATTGCTGGTATAAGGCACAGGAGTAATATTAAAAAACAGTGGCTAGCCTAATCAGGAGTTCTTCTATGATCTAGCAGACAGGATATCTGGAGTTTATCCAAAGAGTTTCTGGAGGGAAATTCCTTAATAATTTTTTTAAGATCACTCAAGAAAAGCTACATGCTTCATTCCACTCTTTGGAGATCTTTTACTCCACTTGAAGACACATTTTCTCATCCAGAGTAAAATGAAGCACAAGACTCAGTTATAATTCTAAATTTCATCCTGATAGTGAGACAGCTGGTGGGAGCAATGCTTTCCTTAGGGTTGGTACTCACTTTCACTCCCCCCCACCCTTGTTAAATACTCATTTTTGTCTTTTGGTAGTTGTTAATAAAGCAAGGGAAGAGATTATTCATTTTCTTTTTAAAGATTTTATTTAATTATTTTTAGAGAGAAGGGAGGGGAGGGAGAAAAAGAGGGAGAGAAACATCAGTGTGAGAGGGAAACATCGATCAGGTGCCTTGGCAACCTGAGCAGGGATGGAACCCGAAACCCAGACATGTGCTCTGACCTGGAGTAGAACTGGTGACCTTTCACTTTGAAGGATGACGCCCAAGCAACTGAGCCACACCAGTCAGGGCAGAAAGAGGGTACTCTTAACATATTTTTAATGCAACAAAATGTACTCCTAAATCACTATTTAATAGCAACTTTCCGTGGGGTATGTAGCACTTCCTGATCCTAGATCCCATGTTTCATAGAGCAGCATGGAGGGTCCTTGCTCCACTGAACACACTTCAGAAAATAATGTCTTACAATTTGAAACCACAGGCAAGAGGAACATTGGAGCAATGTGCCTCTAACATACATCCATAGTTTTTAGGGCAGAATAAGTTCTTGTTTGCTTCAGCTATTGCAACCACTGTTTGACCTTCTAAGAAAAAGCCACCCTTTGCAAACCAGTGTAAACTGAAAATGGCAGTTCTTGGTAAGTCACAGGATTATCCCACAGGGTCCAAAGTCAGAAATATCCAGAGCTTCAGGACTCCACGGCGACTGGGAAGTCAGAACTTGGGATTAAAGGAGCATATGGTTAATTACATACCCTTTTTTGCTGCCTGCCTGTTTTGTTTTTCTTTCTTTGGAAGAGCTTTATCTATACTTGTCAAGAAAGTGTCTGCATAGTCCTGACTCTATGCTTCTTTTAAGTAGTCAGTAGTATTTATGACCATGGCCTACGTCCAACTTCTCAAGAGAAAGAGAATCTTGATTGCCCAGCTTGGGTCAGGTTTTCACCTGCCCCCGTTTCACTCAGATGTGGCTAGAGTTCATGTACTATAATTAGAAAGATTTAGGTCTCCCTCCTCAGCAGAACCAGGAGAATGGATCTATCTTAGAATGAAGGGGCCATAGGATGAATAGGTGCCACCAAAGTAACATCAGTCATGGCTTCTTAATAAGAATCATACTAGAAGGGCAGCTGTGACTGCGTATTTCATATATCGACAATAGCAAATTAATTTAGGAAAGAATGTCCTTCACAGAATGAATCTATTGTAAATATTGTGCCAGGTATTATCACTCTATATTAATACCTCCTTCTATTTCTAAATACAAGCATTCCCTGCCCCTTGAAATTAGCTGTGTCCATGTGACTTGGCCAGTGAAATATGGCGGGGGGGGGGCACTTTGATATGGAAGGACTGAGACCAAAGCAGCCCTAAAGTGCCAAGCCAGTTCATGGACAGCTGGCAGATCCCCAGTGGACTTAAAGTAAGTACTTTTATTCCATGAATCTTTTGAAATTCTGGAGTTGTCTGTTATATTGTAATTTAGTCTATCCTGACTAGCACAAATATCCTTTGAAATGAACATAGCTTCAAAACTGTGACCTAGGCCTTATGTATGAGATCCCCCAATTTCCAGTTCAATTGACAGGACCCTTGTGACACATTTTGGTTAGTAATCTTCCCTCTCCATGACTAAAGTTTTAAGTATCTTATAAAGATTAATAAATATATTATTTTCACATGCTTTCATTTTATAACACCATGAAGTGTTACAAGATGATCAATTTTCTTCAGCGTTTTTCCAATGAATTAGGTGTGCCAACACTTATATTGCAATTGTATCAGGTGACCACCAATGACACTGATTTTTTTAATCCTTACCTGAGGACATTCTTCATTGCCTTTAGAGAGAGGGAACAGAGAGGCAGAGAGTGAGAGAGAGAGAGAGAGAGAGAGAGAGAGAGAGAGAGAGTTAGAGAGAAACATTGATGTGACAGAAAAACACTGATGCCTTCACGTATGTGCCTCAACCAGGGATCGAACCCATAACCCGGGCATGCACCCCAACTGGGAATCAAACCTGAGCCCACAGAATGGATGATATTCTAATCAACTGAGCCACACTGGCCAGGGAGACAATGACTACTTTAGGAATTATCACACTGTGTTCAAGTTGTTATCTTGGAAAAATAGTTCAGTAGGCAACCCTGGCTGGTGTGGCTCAGTGGATTGAGTGCCAGCCTGTGAACTGAAAAGTTGCTGGTTCCATTCCCAGTCAGGGAACATGCCTGGGTTGCAGGCCAGGTCCCCAGCTGAGGGCGTGAGAGAGGCAACAGATCAATGTATCTCTCACACAACCATGTTTCTCTTCTTCTCTTTCTCCCTCCCCTCTTTCTAAAAATAAATAAGTAAAGTCTTAAAATAGTTCAGGAGGTATAGTGGACACAGCCGGTGACCTTTTCTTATACACCCCTAGTTTTGCTCAGATACCTATCTATATTCCACACAGCCATGTGCCCCAGAGAAAGTTGATCTGTCCTCTAGCTGCACGGGTGGGCTTAATGGTCTCAAAGTAACATTATTTTCCCTGCCAGTGTTTGGTTCAGGTATAGGCGTGAGAACCTTTTGTACAATGGAAGAAGTCCGCTGTAGTATTTGTAAGACGTTTTTTTTTTCTAAGAGTTACAGGAAGAGATTATTTCTTGCCCCTGCAAACCCATTACCTCTGAATATTGTCATTTCTGGATGTGTTGCCTAGAACTGCTACAGTAACCTTCTTGCTGTTAGCCTGAGGAGGAAACCAGAGGAAACTCGAAGACAGAGCCTTGATATGAAAAAACCAGGATCCTTGAACATAGTGTTAAGCTACTGAATCTCTCAAGCCTGAAGTTCTCCGTCTCTAGACTTTCTGTTACATAGCATAAATTTCCATTGAATTAGAATTTGTTACTTGCAGCTAAAAGCATCCTAGCTAATACTTTAATAATATACTTTTCTAGATTAGCATATCCCTTTTTATGTTTCCTCTAAGAAAATAGCATGTAAAATTTTCTTTTAAGAATCTCTAAATCTTTTTTTTTAAAGGAAATTCTTTTATTTTTTAAAGATTTTGTTTATTTATTTCTAGAGAAGGGAGGAGAGAAAGAGAGGAAGAGAAACTTCAATGTGTGGTTGCCTCTCACACGCCCCCCGCTGGGGACCCAGCCCCCAACTCAGGCATGTGCCCTGACTTGGAATTGAATCAGCAACCCTTTGGGTCGCAGGCTAGCGCTCAGTCCACTGAGCCATACCAGTCAGGGCAGAATCTCTAAATCTTTATGCATGAATTACAATAGATTTTAGATAACAAAACTCTAGTATTTTCTGTGATGATAACAGACTCTCTAGTTAGTCAGCATTCTTTCAAATACTGTGAGCAATTCCAGAATCGAGAGCAGCTGATTAAACGTTTTACTTCACAGGTAACTGATGGTCAAAATTCAATCATTATCTGTCAAGTAGAAGAGTGAAAATTAACAGTTTGCTTTGCTGATGCCTGACAGGGTTTGAGAACTGCTGGTAATGGAACAGGGAAAGGGGGTGATTAAGTGCCACATGGGACGTAATATCAGAAGTCTTGAGAATAAGTGAAAATCAAGGTCATTTATTTTAGATCCTCAAATTGTAATCAGAGTATTTAAGTATACGATAGATTTTTACCAGGTTCTCAGACAGTTATTTGTGTAATTACTTGTTTGTCTATTCTCCTAGACTGTAAGCTCCTTGAGGGCAAGGGTCATATTTATCTTGTTCTTCACTGCTCCAAAGCCTAGAGCAATGCCTGGCATGCAGCAGGTACTCAAGAAAATAATTTTATATAAACAACAATAAAAAGTGAAGAATAGGATATTCTAAATACATGGATCTATTTTCTGGACACTGGATATGATATAAAGCTTAGTGTAGAGAAAGAAAAAATCTGACACAGGTAACAGAAAAAAATGTTATTTAATAACTATATAGGGTACTTACTTTTTCTATTTTTAATTTTTTTTTAATTGATGTTCAAATACAGTTGTTTCCATTTTCCCACCACCACTTTCCCCTGCCCTACCCATCCCCACCTCCCACCCTCAATCCTACCCTCCAGGGTATTTACTTTTTTAAAAAAACTGAGATATTGTTAACATATAACATTATGTATGTTTAAGGTGTACAATGTGTTGATTTGATAAACTTATATACTGCAATGTGATCACTACCACAGCATTAGCTAACAGCTCCATCATCTAACACATTTACAATTTCTTTTTTATGATGAGAACATTTGAGATCTAGTCCTTTAGCACCTTTCCGGTATATAATACAATTGACCCTTGAACAACATGGGTTTGAATTGTGTGAGTTCACTTATGCAGATATTTTTAACTACTGTAAGTGTATTTTCTCTTCCTTATAATTTTCTTCTAGCTTGCTCTATTGTAAGAATACATTATATGATACATATAACATACAACATATGTGTTAGTTGACTATTGATGTTATACTGGTAAGGCTTCTGGTCAACAGCAGGTTAGTAGTGGTTAAGTTTTGGGGAAGCCAAAAGTTATATGTGGACTTTCAAATATACGGCAGGTCAACGCCCCAACCCTTTCATTGTTCAACGGTCAGCTGTTCAGTATTGCTAACCATAACCACAATGCTATGCATTAGATCCTCAGAACTTACTTATCTTCCCATTCCAAGTTTGTACCCTTTGACCGACATCTTTGCAATTCCTCCCCAGGATACATATTTTTTTGTAAGCCACTTCCCTTTCCTGAAAAATTATTATCAAGACTCAATTTCCCTTTTAATGTGGTTATTACTATTATCTGTTTAACTTGTAATAGATGTGGACGAGGCTGACCAACAGTTGTAGTCAAGCCCTGCAAACTCATGGTGAACAGGTCACTAATCCTCTTTTCTTCCTTTCCTTCCTATGGCTCTCAGTTTACTCTTGCTGTCTTGTGTCCCTTAGCTTTCTGTGCGGGATCAGCAAATCTCTGGATTTCTAATGAGCTACTCCCTATGGGATAAATTATTGACTCCAAATCACTTCCCAGATCCTTTGTGACCTTTGGTTAACTCACTTGATCCCCAGTATTGGCTGAAGCCTGGGAAGGAAAAGAAAGTTTCTGAAAGACTAATAAGAGCAAAGAGTGAAAATGGGTTCTGGCTACTTCCTCCTCTGATAGAAATCTTTCCATCAATTTTTATTCTAGATTCCTTTTTTCTAGTCTTCACTTAATCACTGAGTCCAACAGGTACTAGACTTACCTTTATGCAAAAGGCTCAAGGCTTAGCATTAGTGTTAATTCTTAATATCCTGTTTTTCTCACTAATTCTTTTTTTTTTAAAGATTTTATTTATTAACTTGAGAGAGGGAGGGAGAAAGAGAAGTAGAGAAACATCAATGTGTGAGAGATACATCGATCTGTTGCCTCTCACATGCCCCCAAGTGGGGACCTGGCCTGCAACCCAGGCATGTGCTCTGACTGGGAATCGAACCAGTGACCTTCGGATTCACAGACTGGCACTCAATTCACTGAGCCACATTAGCCAGGGCTGTTTCACTAATTCTTAATTTATCATGTAGAATAACTGATACCCACTAGGGTTTTCTCTGAGACTTATATGCTTCATTAGTAGAGAGAGGTCATTGACAGGATGCTTCTATGTGACCCTTATCTGCCTGGTCATAGCTGCTTGGACCTTTGGTAGTACTTTACCTAAACTAGGCCAATCAGATCCTCTTCCTCATGAATGCAAATTGACCTCCTCCCCCACCTAGCCTGCAAGTGAATATTTCCCCCAGTGAGTTGGTAACGGAATACTGTTATTAGCTATTAGCAGCAGCAATTGACCACTCCTGCAAATACCCTGTTCACTAAGATTTGTGTGACCCACTTTGTCGAGTCACTTTAAAGGTGGTCAAAAGTGCAAGTAAAGAAAGATGTAGCTGCAAATAAACAGGTAACTGACTCAAGGACTTGATAGTGTGAACTGAAGGGAATGGGTAGATCTCAGAGATAATTGAGATTGAAGGAGCAGCAAAATTTGACCAAAGGACCGTGATAAGTTGAAGATGATTCTACTACTACACGTTGGGAACATTTTTCATTAGTATCGCAGTGGCTAGTTGCTGGGCAGAGAGAGCTCTTTGGGATTCTTCAGATTTTAAAGTAATGGTTCCTCTCTTTTTCCACAAGCAGCAGTGTGAAAACCAACTATACAATTTCATTACCAAAACAGCAGTCAACAATTTAGGAATTACTTTGTTATGGCTATTCATAAGAGTTTGTATTGATGGTGGGTACAAAATGTAGGCTAGTTATCTCCCTTCTGTTTCTGTAGCTAAAGTGCACCCAGAGAGACCACTGTTTTATAAATACAAGGTGTTGGTGACAAGGGAGGTAGATTGAGAAAATATAAATAGTGCATATTTATGAATATTAAGAAAGGAAATAAAGCCAAAATCGAATCAGGTTGCCTGTGTCCTTAAGAATTTCCAAATTTACAGAAAAACTCTATCTCACCTCAGATCCCTCTCATAGGGCTAAGAAAAATCTTAATGCCATTTTATTATAAAAAATGGTTTAGTTGCTGTTTATAAGGAGTTCCAATTAAAGAAGCTTCTAGGTTACCTTGTCCAGGGTCACACAGCTAATGAGTAGTGGAATCTAGCCTGGGAACTACACTTCCCAAATTCTAGAGGCCCCTGCTCTTAACCATTCAAAGTGAAAGTGAAGGGGGGGCGGGGGGGAGATGAGTTGGCTCTATTAAAGGCATTCTGGGGTCCAATCCCTGAAAAATGCCTGAAGGATAAGGTAATGAATGAACCCTTAGATCATAACCTTTCCTTACTCCCTTTTTCCTTTAAGAAAGTTTATTTAGCAGCTTCTCACCATCCGGATTGACTGACGACAGTTACAGATAATAGAGGCTGGGTAGGACCATAGTATCCGAGAAGTAGGCCGGACTCCAAGCAGGGATGGCGCGGCTGTTCGCCAGACCTCAGGTGACCTGTCTCTTGGCGGGCAGGTGATCAGGAAGAGGGTGCTTCGACGTCCAGTGGGACAAGTGTGGAGGTGCAAGCTGCGAGCGAGCATGTGCGGGCAACAGAAGGAGCGCTCCCGGAAGGAAGCAGAGAACCAGGGCGGAGAAGTCGGACTTGGTGAGAGGGCGGAAGACTCAGGTTCCAAGGAGCGGTGGAGGCCAGCTTCGCTCCGACTCTAGCTCCTGCCCAATCCCTGCTCCCGCCTCCCCGCCGATCGAACCAATGGGCGGAGTGGGCGGGGAGGGGCGGAGCGCGCGGCCTGCGCGCAGGTGCGGCCCGGCGCCCGGCCAGCTCGATTCGCCGCCGCCGCCGTCGTGCGTGCCGCTCCGCGCAGGGGCTGGGCCTGCGCTCACTCCTCCTTCCTCCCCGCCTCCGGCTGCCGGTAGGACCCATCTGCTGCTGTTTCTGGGACCCGGTGTCATTGCTGGCCCCGAGCACGGTGAGTCCCCCTGGGAGGCTGGGGACGCGCTCCCCGCCGCATCTGTGGCGCCCTGGCCTGTTGCTCTGAGGCCAGCGTCGGGCCAGGGCCGGGCGGCGTGCAGTGAGCGCGGTGGGCGGCGTGGGTGTGTGGATGAATGAGGCGCTCTCGGACTAGGCCGCGAGTCCTCAGAGCGGCCCACGCCTCGGGCCGGCGTGTTCGGGGGAAGCTACCCTGGCCGGCCAGAAGCCCAGTCCGGCGGGGAAGATGTTGGGTAGGGGCCCGCTTTGGCTGGGCGGCCGGTCATCCTTCGTTAGGAGGCCAGAGGACCGGAGAGGCTCTGCTCTTGGCGGCCGTGCTCCGGAGGCCTGGGTTTTCGCCGCGAACAGGTGTGAGTTAGTTAAGACCCTGAGAAGGGAGATCCCTGGCCCTCGGCGGCAGGGGTCGAAGGCTGGAATATCACTTCACGAGCAGGGCCTCCGCGTGGCCCCGGGAGGTTCAGCTGGATCCACAAGGCAGGGACGTTTTTCGTTCCCGGCTTATAACCGTGAGGTCGGCAGTCTTCATGAGTTCAGGCTGCAGGAGGAAAGTGGGATTAATTCTGCACGGAGGAGCTTGGAGCCAGATGCACGGGGACTGGGAACATCCGACTTGTAAATAAAAAAGGGTTGGTGGATACATTTACAGCTAGAAATAAGAATGTAGATTCCGGAGCTTGCTTATGAGTCGTATACCTACGGTGCCAAAGTTGGAAGAGACTTGGTTGGAAAACCCGTAATATCAGCGTGGTTCATCCACGTGAAAAATGGTGCTTGTGAGCGAATGAGGAAGAACAAGTTCCAAAAAAAGAGGGATGGTTTGGTGGGGAAGACTTGGTTGCTGGTGGTTCTAGAATAGATTTTCTTAGACTCTCATCTGTGCTCCTGCTTCCTAAGGTTTTCATTCGTTTAACCTTGTGGCAGATTAAGAAGTAAAGTGTTTTGTATACAGTCTGGATGGAAGGTTGGCGGTTATTTTTGAAGTTTATTTTTGACTTATGATGCCACATGTTTTCAGATCAGGCTTTCCAGGACTTTTCGGGAGTGACTGCTTTGACAGCCATCAGAATAGGATCTGTTTGTAGAACTTAAACAATTTTTGTTTGTTGAAAAATAAAGTGGATTTATCTGTGTCAGTTTTCGATTGATATATACAGTATGCTTTATTCTTAATCTGTTATTCAGTAATATATTTTATATGATTAAGTGTATTCTTGGTTGATGAGGATAGTAAAAATTTTCTTTGTGTGTTTCATTTCAGATGCCCCCCAAAAAGGGAGGTGATGGAATTAAACCACCTCCAATCATTGGAAGATTTGGAACCTCCTTGAAAATTGGTATTGTTGGATTGCCAAATGTTGGGTAGGTGAATGTTGAGCTTTCCTCATTTTTCTCATGCAAATATTTTATCTCCTGTTGTAGATATGGGAACTCATGAGGCAATTAAAGTTTAAATTGAAAGAGTTTAGGAAGCTGGAATATTAATATGTTGCAAAACAAGGCTTTATTTAGTTGTATTTTATATTTGGTTTTCTATACAGTTACTATATTGAGACTTGAGTTATTTATAGTCTTCTTTTTTAAAAAAAAAGATTTTATTTACTTTTAGACAGGAAGGGGGGAGAAAGAGAGGGACAGAAACATCAATGTGTGGGTGCCTCTCTCATACCCCCTACTGGGGACCTGGCCCAAAACCCAGGTATGTGCCCTGACTGGGAATCAAACCAGCAACCCTTTGGTTCTCAGGCAGTGCGCAATCCACTGAGCCACACCAGCCAGGTTGAATTAGTTGTATTCTTTGCTTTGCTTAAACTCAGAGGAAGAAGCAACAGAGTGAAAACATCAAGCTGAACCAGATTAGCTGTTTGCTTAAAACGCTGTTGGGAGACACACAGTATTGAATTTAAGTGGAAATGGACTAGTTTAAATTTGATTTTGGTGCTGACTGGCTATGTAGGCTACCTACCTAGGCTGGCTACCAGAGGCCATGCAGTAGGATACTTTAGGAAATAGTTTTAAAAGCCTCATTACAAATTTGATAACATTTTTGGGAGATTAGGGATTGGAAGGCTAAATCTTTATTGGAGGAGGTGACAATTTTAAATTTAATACTGGAAGTTGCTAGATAAAGGATATTTGTTATAAACTAGCTTAATCTAAAAAATGTGAGAGCAAAAATTTGAGTTTCATGATGTTTAAAATTAAAGTGAATTATTGCACATAAGACAGTGATAGGAAATATATGTGAGGTTTATCATATAAATCTGTATACTTGCAACTTGAATGTTAGGTCTACTTTTTTCATTACTTGCCCTCCTATTTTAATACCTTTGTTAACTTTAAAATATAAAGTGTCTCAAGAGTGATTAGGATGTGCTAATGGGTCGTAGATCCAATGTGGATTAATTAAGGTGACTGAAAGTATTTTGACATGTGCTTTAGGCTTTTTGATTGGTGGCAGGTAGGACACCATGTTCTTTCATGGGAAAGAGCCCCTTGAATCCCCTATCACAGAGATTGGTTAGTGAATGGAGCATGGTATGACCAAGTAAGGCAGTTCTTAAATTTTTGTAATGTAAAACATAAACAAGTGTGGCTGTCCTAATTTCTCCTCTGAAGCTGGAGAGTGCATTTTGAAGGGATTTCCTTCTGTGATATAGGCTGCTTGCAATATGTAATGAAATAGTGTGAAAATACAGTATAAGCAAAACAAATAATTAAGCAAAGTACAGTAGGGTGCTGTCAATAAATTCTAAAGCAAGATACAGTCATTATGTGTGTAGTCAGCTCTGTTGCACCTGTAAACAAGACATAGTTTTTAGATATTAACGTCTCTTAATTTAGAATCTCTGCAGTCAGTGCAGCTTGACTTTAAATGGGACTACTTGAAAATGGGCCATCTTAAGAAGTATATATGGTTTTTAGTCATAAAGCATAATAAAAATCAATGTATATGGGAATAACCTAATTAATTATCTAGTATAAATGTGCTGTTTATGCATTTAAATACTTCTCCAACCCCCATTTTATTGAGGTATATTTTACAAATAGTAGAATTCACTCATTTTAATAAGGTACAGTTTGATGAATTTTGGCAGTTGTGTTTGGTTGTGAACATACCCAGTGTATGAAGATTTGATTTCTAGATTTGTTCTGCTTTTTCTTACCTGGGTGACCCTTTATAAATCACCTCCTCTTGGGCCAGTGTAGGTGGGAGTCTTGGAGGCTGCTTTTAAAAGAACTACTTTTTGAAAAAAATTTTATTTTTTTAGAGTAGTTTTAGTTTCACAGCAGAATTGAAGGGATGGTGCAGAGATTTCCGGTATCCTGCCTGCCCTTACACATGCCCTCTCCCATATTATGAACATCCCCTAGCTAAGTGGTACATTTGTTACAATTGATGAAACTATGTTAAGACATCATAGTGACCCCAAAGTCCATAGTTTATCTTAGGGTGCACTCTTGATGTGGTACCTTCTATGGGTTTGGACAAATGTATAATGACACATGTACCCACCATTATAGTATCACACAGAGTAGTTTCACTGCCCTAGAAATCCTCTGTGCTCTGTTGCCCCACCTTGCCCCAGCTGTTACTCTTTTTATTGTTTCCATTGGTTTGTCTTTGCCAGAATGTCACATGGTTGAAATCTTATAGTATGTAGCTTTTTCAGATTGGCTTCTTTCACTCAGTAATGTGCATTTGTTTCCTCCATGTCTTTTCATAGCTTAACCGCTTGAGTCCCAGGGGGTATTGTCAGCAGCGTGATCGTGCTGCTTGGGACTCAAACGGTTACATTGTTCATTTCTTTTGAGTGCTCAATAATATTCCACTGCCTGGATGTACTGTAGTTTATCCATTCACTGACTGTAGGACTTCCTGTTGCTTCCAAGTTTTGGTAATTATGAATAAAACTGCTGTAAACATCCATGTACAGATTTTCATGTGGACATACATTTTCAACTTGTTTGAGTAATTACCAAGGAGTACAATTGCTGGGCTGTATGGTAAGACTATGTTCCGAAAAGCAGTGAATGAGAGTTCTGTTGCTCCAGATCCTTCTCATCATTTGGTGTTTTCACTGTTCTGGATTTTGGCCATACTAACAGTTGTGTAGTAGTGCCCCATTGTTGTTGTTGTTTTTAAAGATTTTATTTATTTTTAGAGAGGGGAAGGGAGGGAGAAAGAGAGAGGGAGAGAAACATCAATGTGTGGTTGACTCTCATGTGGCCCCCAGTTGGGGACCTGGCCCACAACCCAGGTATGTGCCCTGACTGGGAATCGAACTGTGGCAACCCTTTGGTTCGCAGCCCGCGCTCAATCCACTGAGCTATGCCCGCCAGGGCTCCATTGCTGTTTTAATATGCATTTCCTGATGATATATGATGGGAAGCATCTTTTTACATGTTTATTTGCCATTTGTATTAATATATCTACTTTGGCGAGGTGTTTGTTAAGGTGTTGGCCCATTTTTTTTTTATTGTGTTGTTTTTCTTATTGTTGTATTTTAAGAGTCCTTTGTATATTTTGGATAATAAATCTTTTTCAGGTAGGTTTTTGCAAATATTTTCTCCTTGTCTGTGGCTTGTTTTCTCGTTTTCTCATTCTCTTGGTCTAGTCTTTCACAGAGCAGAAGTTTTTAATTTTAGTGAGGTCTGGTTTATCTGTTATTTCTTTCATGGATCATTCCTTTGGTGTTGTATCTAAAAAGTTATTGCTATAGGCTTTTCTCCTAGCTCTTAGGAGTTGTAATTTTGTTGTTGTTGATTTGAGAGAGAGAGAGAGAGAATGAGAAATGCAGATTTGTTGTTCCACTTATTTATACATTCATTGGTTGATTCTTGTATGTGCCCTGACCAGGGATCAAACCCACAACCTCGGTGTATCTGGATGTTCTAACCAACTGAATTACCCGTCCAGGGCCCTTAAGAGTCGAATAGTTTTTGGATTTTACGTTTAGGTCTGATCCATTTTGAGTTAATTTTTGAGTTAATTGTGTAGGGTGAAAGGTCTGTATCTAGATTCTTTTTTTTTTTTTTTTTTATGTGGATGTTCAGTTGTTCCCAGGACCATTTGTTTAAAAGACTATCTTTCTTTCATTATATTGCATTTGTTTGAGAAACTAGATTTTGATATTTCAGACTTCTTTACTGTGTCATTGGACAGCTCTTCTTGTTGCTACCACACCATGGTGGTAGGGATTAGGTTCAACTGAGAATGTTGGAAAACCCCAAATAACCTTGGCTTAAACAGAAGTTTCTTTTTTATGTAAAAGTGAATTTTGCAGTCAGAGATTGGTATATTGACTCTGCTGTATGAAGTCCTCAGGAACCCCAGCTGCTTTCAGTTTACCTTAGCGATCCCGAAGGTGTGGCCTTCATCTTCCTGGTCCATGGTGTTATAAATTCCAATTCCAGACAACTGGTAATCTGAGCATCAAAAGGCCAAATGACTTGGCCTGCAGTCTCTTAGGTATTTTTTTCCCTGTAAGCTGAGTGCCACAGCATCCCTTTGCTAAATTCTGCTAACATCCCTTTGCTTAGATTTAGTCACAGAGTTTGTTTGCAAGGAAGGCTAGGAAGTGTCTTTATTTTGATGGCTATATGTTAAGAATTCTGGAAAGTAGGAGAGAATGGATATTGGGGGCAGTTGTGTACTCTGAACACTTAGGAACTCTACCAGAGAAGTACTTGCTTAATTGATATTTCCGAGAATGTGCTTTGGTTGTTCCTACAACTTGCCTTTTCCCAATTTGCCATAGACCAACCACAGATTTTTAAAAATACGTTGATGATATTTATTTAGTTTTTTAGTTATTTCTTTATTTATTTTATTTATCATTGTGGCCACAGATTCTTTAAAAGCTATTTACTGTTGTTTAGGGAAAACATTGTAAGAAATGATTTGAAAAAAATCACAAGATAATTATGTTCAGTGTTTATGTTCAGTGTTTCAGTTTTTTCTTGTTGTATAGCAAACCACTCCAAAAGTTCATGGTCTAAACAATAACAATTTATTTCATGATTCTTTCTCACTTCGGATGTCTCATGTGGCTGCATTCAGCTGGTGGCTAGTCAGTACTAGAAGGTCCAAGGTGGCTACACCCACAGGCCTGGGGTCCTGTCAGGGTTGGCTGGAAGTCTGGGGGCATTTCTGTCCTTTACCTGGCTTCTTTCTCTCCAAGCGGTTTCCAGCTCAACTTCTTTGTAGCATGGTGGCTAGTTCCCAAGAGAGGGAAAGTGTGGCATTGGCACAACACATTTCTTTTTTTTTTTTTCCTGTAAGTGATAGAGACTTTATTAGGCACAGAGGGTAAGTAGTGGGCAGTTACAAAGTGGCTACTAGCTTCCTCCCAAACTAGCACAGTATGTCAGGGGGAGGAAGGTTGGAGGAGTGTTTCCTCTGCCCTCTCCCTTCAAGGCTGCAGGCGAATGGCCCCATCCAGCCGGATGACCTCTCCTTTGATGAATGGGTTCTTGATAATGGACTGCGCCAGATGAGCATACTCAGCAGGGTCGCCCAGTCGCCTGGGGAAGGGCACCTGGCTGGCCAGGAAGTCACGTACTTTCTCTGGGAGTGTGTTCAGGAGTGGAGTGCCAAATAGGCCTGGAGCAATGGTCACCACCCGGATGCCCATGGGAGCCAGATCCCGAGCAATGGGCAATGTCATGCCCACTATGCCCCCCTTGGAAGCAGAATATGCAGCTTGTCCAACCTGGCCCTCAAAGGCAGCCACACTGGCGGTATTGATGATGACCCCACGTTGGCCTCCCTGATCTGGTTCATTCTGGCCCATCTCACCAGCCACAAGGCGGATCACATTGAAGGTACCTAAGACATTCACATTGAGAACTCGCTGGAAGTCCTCCAAGGTATGGGGCTGATTCTTCTTTAGGTTGTATGTCCTGATGTCTACTGCAATGCCTGCACAATTGACTGCCACATCCACACGGCCAAACTTTTCTTTCGCGAGAGTCAGGGCTGCTTGCACGTCCTTCTCTGAGGTCACATCAGCTGGGGCGAAGGCACAGCTCTTCCCTAACTTCTTGGCCTGGTTCTCCCCATCTGAGCTGGGCAGATCCAGAAGAACAGCAGCGGCCCCCTGCTTCACCAGTCGCTCTGCTGTGGCCAGGCCTAGGCCCAAAGAGCCTCCGGTTATTATGGCGACTAGACCCTTCACACTCCGGCACACCGAAGCCGTCTTTTCCAGGCCCCTCCTCCTGCCAGCCGGCACAACACATTTCTATTTAATTCTTTTGGTCAAAACAAGTTGTGATACCAGCCCAGAGACAAGGAGGGAGCGGGGAGAATAGACTCGTTCTTTGTGGGAGAAGTGGCAAAAATGTGTGGCTGTCTTTAATCCACTGCAGTCTACTAATTTCCTAATACGGTTTGTACGAGGCCCCTGTGTGCTCTGGGGAAGTCTTCCTGGCTGGTTCTTAGCTCTTTGTTCTGACTGTAGAGGCTTCATTCTTGAGTGCTTAAAGAAACTCCCTGGAGTAAGATTATTCTCTAGGCTGTAAATACTGATGATCAGAACATTTTCATCCCGAAGAGCTGATAAAGTTAAGTTGAGAGTCAGAAATTCCCATGTCTGTTGAATAGACAGATTAGCAAGCTTTTAAAAAAAAAAATAACTTGAGTATATACTATGTGCTCAAAACTGGCATATATTTATTTTTCATGCTGGCTAGATTTTTTTAAATGTTTGATTATAAAAATTTCACATACAGACAAGCCACTAATTTTTTACATGTAATAATGTTTATTATGTGTATGTTATATACAAGGACCAATAAACAATTGTTTATTCTATCCCTGGGATAAATTATACTTTTCTTTTGTAGTTATACATTTTTAGCTTTAATATCTTTCACTTATAGTTATTAGTAATTTGTTTTTTGCAAAGTGCATGAACTAGTTTGAGATTGATGTGGAAGTGAAGGTACAGGGTGATGCAAATTGTGTATTTTAACCTAATTTTTTAGGTCATTTAAGGCCTTTTAAAAATGTTTGCTTTTGATAGAACTATAGCAAAAGGAAATAGTGATGTGAATGCCAAAGCTGGTACCCATTTTCGTCCTTCCCTACTTAACCTATCTGCCCTGTTTGACACTATCAGTAACTCCCCACCTGTCTTACTCTCCCTTCAGTTTTTTATGTTTGCTGTACTTCCTGTGTTTACTCCCTAATAATAGGTTTCTGTTCTTGGCTGTCTCCTCTTTTATACTTTTTCCCTAGGCAGTCTCATCCTTTCCTGATTTTAATCATCTATTGACTTCTATTTTCTAAATTTATACATTCTGCTCAGGTTGCATCTGAGTTCCAGATCCATGTGTCTTCTGCCCTGAATATCTCCAGTTGAATGTCTCCACTCAACATGTCTAAGACTGAGAACATTGCCTCTTGTATTCCCTGTTTGGGTAATAATACTACTTTCCATCCAGATACTTGAGAGATTTATCTTTCCATCTTTCCCAAACTATTTTTCAGTAGGGCACCAAACCTATTTTCTTTTCTTTTCTGTTTTTTTAAAAAAGAATTTATTTATTTTGGGAGAGAGGTGGAGGGAGGGAGAAAGAGCATGAGAGAAACATCAATGCGTGAGAGATACATTTGTCAGTCGCCTCTTGCACATCCCCAACTGGGAACCTGGCCAAAAACCCAGGCATATGCCCTGGCTGGGAATTGAACCAGCAACCTTTAGGTTCTCAGGTTGGCACTCAATCCACTGAGCCACACCAGTCAGCTATTTTTTCTTTTTTTAATCCTCACCTGAGGATATGTTTATTGATTTTTTAGAGAGTAAGGGGGGTGAGGGAAGGATGGAAGGAAAGGGAGAGAAATGGAAGGAAGGAAGGGAGGGAGGGAGGAAGGGAACGTTTATGTGAAAGAGAAACATCAGTTGGTTGCCTCCCATATACGCCCCAGCTTGGGTCAAACCCGCAACCTTTTAGTGTACCAGATGACGCCAACTGAACCACCTGGCCAGGGCACCCATCTATTTTTTTCACATCTTTATTCATTCTTACTGGAAGTATTGCAGAGGCTTTTTTTTTAAACTGCTAAAGTCAATGAAAGGGGAACTTTATTGCGGCCCCAGGGCCAAGGGGTTTTGGGCAAGGGCCACCCTGCTGGCCAGGGAGGTGGTGGAGGGGCCTTATTTTTGACCTCCTTGAGGCTCAGGTTGTTAATGTGGCCGCACCAATTGACAGCTCAGGGGTGCAGCCGGGTGCTTACAGCAGACCTTGTCGCAGTTGTACTTCTGGGAGAACTGGAGGAGGGAGGTACAAGGTGGACTCCTTCTGGATATTGCAGTCAGAGAGAGTGAGGCCATCTTCCATTTTGCCCACAAAAGTCAGACATCCCTGGTCAGGTGGAATGCCCTCCTTGTCTTGGATTTTAGCTTTGACATTCCAATGGGAGGGGAATTAAGCTCCACATCCTGAAGGAAGGAGTATCAGAGAATTTGTAGACATTTGTTGGCACCACCACAGTAAATTTATTAATACTATGGGGGAAAGAGATTGTGGGGCTATTCAAATGTCCTATTTCTCTTTAAAGTTCTCCTGACTAAATTTTATCATTCCTCAGTAGGTTTTGCCTGCAGCAATTATTAATGGTGATTTTCTACTTCCCTTATTTATTTTACACTTATTATTTGTAATTCTTCTGTAAGGAAGATTTGTCTTTCCCCCCACTTTTGTTATTTATTCAATTATTTATATACTTCCATTTGGGCTCACTAGATTTTGTCTTACTCTTTGGGTGATAACCCAATATTATTAGTACTGTTTATTTTGTTGCTCAAATTGTTCTGGCTTTGGCCATTGGGAGCTTTGTTAAGTTGCCTCTTGTGTCCTTTTGACAAACCCCAATCACTTTTTCTTCTTTTTTTGAAGTACTTTCTTACTCGCTGACACTATAAGATGTTTCAGACTAACATTGTATTTTTCCTGTCCCAGCCTTGACTCCAGGGAGCCCAGGTTTCTTTTCCTGGAGAATGGTGGTTAGAAACTAAGATCTGGGCTCTAGGCGGGGTATGTGCTGTTGATGTGCTATGCTTTTAGGCCCTCTCCCTTGTCAGGACATATATGTGGTTATACTAACTTGTGTATACACCCATTGGTATTTATTGCTGTCATCTCTATTTATTTCTGTAGCTAGTACATAGATACATTTTTAAAAAACAGTTTAGTTATATCTAAATTCAAAACATTTTGAAAGAACATTCTACTTTTTTCCATGTTTTGGATGTGTGTTTTATAAATAGTTAATTCAGAGTGCTGTGGATTTGAATTGGTATCCTGACTTCCCAATACATACTGTAATTGTGCATAAGGTTTTAGATAAAATACCTATTCAGTCAGATTTACTTATTACAGTAAAATATCAAGAATAAAGTATTTAGGCTCTAAATGGTGGGGTCATACCATACATTAAGTCTAGCCACTCT
>VMDR010003954.1:0-65490 GCA_007922815.1 Macrotus californicus | reverse complement strand
GCACTTAGGTTGCTTCCAGCACTTGGCTATTGTAAATTGTGCTGCTATGAACATTGGGGTGCATAGGTTCTTTTGGATTGGTGTTTCAGGGCTCTTAGGGTATAATCCCAACATTATAAAGGCCATATATGAGAGACCTAGAGCCAACATCATACTCAATGGGCAAAAACTTAGAGCTTTCCCACTAAAATCAGGAACAAGACAAGGATGCCTGCTTTCACCACTCCTATTCAACATAGTATTGGAAGTCCTAGCCACAGCAATCAGACAACAAAAAGAAATAAAAGGCATCCAAATTGGAAAAGAGGAAGTAAAACTATCATTGTTTGCAGATGACATGATAGTGTACATAGAAAATCCTATAGACTCCACCAAAAAACTACTCAACTTAATAAATGAATTTGGCAAAACAGCGGGATACAAAGTCAATATTCAGAAATCAAAGGCATTTTTGTACACTAACAATGAAACATCAGAAGCAGAAATCAGGAAAAAAATTCCATTTGATATAGCAACAAGAAAAATAAAGTACCTAGGAATAAACCTAACCAAGGAGGTAAAAGACCTGTACTCAGAAAACTATACAACACTGAAGAGAGAAATTAAGGAAGACACAAACAAATGGAAGCATGTCCCATGCTCATGGATAGGAAGAATTAACATCATCAAAATGGCCATATTACCCAAAGCAATTTATAGATTCAATGCAATCCCTATTAAAGTACCAATGACATATTTCAGCAATCTTTTCAAGAAAAATTACTGATGGAGAACTTCAGAGCCTAGTTCCAGGGGACAAGCAAAATGTCAAGAAAAGCTCCGACTGGAGCCAATTATCAGGAAGGTTTCACGAAGGAGGGATGTTCTCCAGGGAGGAGATTTTGCTTGGGGAGGGAAGGGTGGAAATTTTCCACAGAAGAGGAAGAAGAGAAAAAGATTTGGGAGACAGAAAAGAGGACACAGGCCGAGAATCGCAAGGACCAGGTCTTGCCTACACTGTGAGTTTACATGAACAAGCTGTGGGAAAGAAGTCGGAGGAACAAAGCAGCACCTTCTGCAGGAATGATTGGAATGTTGGGCTGAAGAATTTGGACTTCACCCAGCAAGCAAGAGGGTGCCATTTGGGCCCATAAGCAGGGGTGTGCCAAAAGGAAAAGATATTTGGGATGATGAATCCAGCGGAAGCGCCAAGAGTGGCCTGGCATCTGGCACAGGGAAGAGGAAGGTATGGAAGTGGTAGGTGGGGGCGAGAGGGGGGAAGAGCCCAAGAAACACTTGCTGTGAGGCAGCAGCCAGCCCTATGTTCTCACAAGTAGAAGGAAAAGGACGTATCACAGGCAAGTCCAGGAATGTAAGTCTTCGAGGCCGAGAAAACAGCACTGGTGCTAGGGATGGGGTGCTGGTGCTAAGATGTTCACTGCTCTAGATGGCCGACGATTTGCCCTGACAGATTCTGCCTGCTTTCACAGACTTTATGCCCAACTAAGCAAATTAGCAACCATTTATTTGTTGCTAATTTTAAAGAACTGTCAGCCCTGGCTGTTGTGGCTCAGTGGATTGAGTGCCGGCCTGTGAACCAAAGGGTCGCTGGTTGAATTCCCAGTCATGGCACATGCCTGGTTTGCAGGTCAGGTCCCCAGTAGGTGGTGCACAAGAGGCAATCACACATTGATGTTTCTCTCCCTCTCTTTCTCCCTCCCTTCCTCTCTGTCTAAAAATAAATAAATAAAATCCTTTTTAAAAAAAGAATTGTCATAGGCATTCCAGAGTTTTTAAAATTTTATTATGTATTGATTTTGGATGTACAGCTTAGTGGTTAGAGGATCATATACTTTACAGAGTGTCCCCTCGGTATTTACAGTACCCACCTGGCACCACACGTAGTTATCACACTACTATTGACTATATTTCCTATGCTTTACTTATTTCCCCGTGACTATTCTATAGCTACCAATTTGTGCTTTTTAGTCCCTTCACCCCTTTCACCTATCCCCCAAGCGCCCTCCAGTTCTCTCTCGGTATCTGTGAGGCTGTTTCAGTTTTGTTTGTTCATTTATTTTGTTCTTTAGATTGCACATGTAAGTCAAATCATATGGTGTTTGCCTTTCTCTGCATAAAAAAAAGCTGTGGTACATACATACAATGGAATATTACTCGGCCATAAAAAAGTAATGGAAACCTACCATTTGCAACAGCATGCATGGACATAGAGGGTGTTATGTTCAGTGAAGTAAGTCAGGGTTTCTCGAAGTTCAGAAGAGGAAGAGAGTAACCCTCCATCCCATTGTACCTACTCATGGAGCTGGGGTTGGATCACCTTCCCCTGCGCATCAGCTGCTTGAAGAGCAGTGGCTACCTGGACAGAATCAAGATTTTGTCAGGAAAGAGGAAGGGAAAGCAGACTGGGTAGGCAATCAGCCACATTTACTACATAAGGGAGCTTGGTGGCCATGATAAGGAGTTTAAACTTTGCTCTGATTATATGGGAAGCACTGGAGAATTTTAGATGGTGAAGTAACATGATCTGATCTATGCATTAAAAGGTCACTTTGTTTAATGCTTCCATGTTCATTGAAGGGGGACACAAACGAAAGTGGAAAGATTAGTTAGGGAGCTATTTGAGAGTCCAGGCAAGACATGCTGGGAGCTTGGGCTGTAATAATAGCCAAGGAGACGGAGAGAAGGGAATCGAGATGGAGCCGACATCCTTGGTGATGAATTTAAGGAGAGGACAGGAGTTAGGAACAGTGAAGATACAAGATGACCTACAGGTTTGGGGCTTACACACCAGGGTGGACGGTGAAATAATTTACAGAAATAGTGAAGAGTTGAGAAGGAACAGGTTTGGGCAAGAGTTGTGTATTTGGATGGAGACACCTACTGGATACCTAGCGAAGCTACCAAGGAAGCTGAGTAGAGTCTGCAGTTCAGTGGGGAGGCTCAGTCTGAAGGCAGAAATGTGGAACCATCAGCCTATAGATGATGTGTAAAGCCATGAGGCTTGACGAGCTTCCCCTTGCATGGGGACAAAAAGTTGGGGGGGTTGGCTAGGGAAGTGAAGAGCCTGTGACACTACAATATTTAGGGGTCAAGCAGAGGAAGAGAAACCAACAAAGGAGACTAAGAAAGAACAACCAGTGAAGTGAAAGGGAAACTGAGAAAACTGGACATCATGGAAGTGAGGCAGATCATGTTCTAAAAGGCAGCGGTCTGCTGGGTCAAGTGCATCTCCCAAGGTGAGTGGCCAGTGTGGCTTTAGTAAGAGCAGATTTAGTGGAGGGGAGGGATCAGAAGCACAGCTGAAATGGATTCAGAAGAGAAGAAACCAGAAAGCGGAATCAGCATGGAGGAAGGGCTTCAAAGATCCAGGAACAGCAGAGAAGATTCTGGGAGCATAATTCCTAAGAAACCAAAAATATACCATACTTTCCAGATGGGTTTCTTAATTCCTTTTTTTTTTATGTTATTCTTGAGAAAGAGAAATGTCCAATTAACCAGAACCTATTGTGGTTTTCATCTGAAATGATGTTGGTGGCCCAGCAATTTCTGGCTTCTCTAGATCCCTCACCTCTCCATGCTCCTCCGTTAGAAAGAAGCTAGGCAACTCAGTTTCCAGTTCAGGGCAGGGGCTCATAGCTGGCAAGGCTCCACTGGGGATCAAAATGTTCACACATATTCTTTTGGTTGTTCTTCAGTTGCTCTTAGCTGATGCTAGGAAAAATGTATATATTGCATTTACTGCAAATCCTAAACTTGACCTATATGAAGTCCCTTATCTTCCTTTGCCCCATCTACCCAAAGGTGCCCTTCTCACCCTCTGAAATGCACATCTACCAGAAAGCAGAGCAGGGCAGAAGTGGTGTGGGAGTCCTGCCCCTTTCCCTCCCCCTCACCTCCTGGCCCCAGCACAATAAAAACTCTGTGCAGAACTTGGCTGGCTGCTGCTTTTCCCACATTCGATCAGGGAACACTTAAAGCCATACAGTGTCCCTGTCCTGCCAGAAAGCCCATGGGCAGGGTGCCTCTCAGGCTGACACAAGGACATACTGTCCCAGGCATCTGTGGCCGGGGCAGTGGCCACATATGGATTATCAATAAGGCTTTTGACTCTTTTTCTTCATGTCATATCGTCATCACAGTAAACGTAATTCAAGCCAGGAAACAAAACTTACATTCTAGACTGTAAGACTTTGCCTACCCTAGGGCTACAAAGAAATATAGCTCCTTTTCAACTTAAACATACTCCTTCCAGAGAAATGTCATACATTTTTTTTCCACACCTGGTATAATTTTCTACTTTAAATGGATGCTGTGTGATTGGATTGACTGTTTTGACTGTAGTTTTCATTGTCCATCTTGGAAACTCAAACGGCAGATTCAGAGTCTAAGGTTCGGCATCCATAAAGGTTGCTTCTCGCTGGAGCCAAAAACCACAGAGGGCACACAAAAAGGACAGAGTTTTAAAAAATAAGCATCAGGTCCCTTGCTGCCAAGGGACATGCCTATGGTGGCTTGTCACCTTATCCATCTCCACGCACTGTTTGGTGGAGTTGCCATTTTCCACTGCAAAACAGTTTTTGGAGTCGGTGCCATCCACGTTAGCCACAAAGCAGAGTTTCAACGATTTCTTCCCAAAACTGGCCTTCAGAGAACAAATCGAAAAATGTTGAATCTAGTATCTGAGAGAAGCTGTGTCTTTTATTATATACAGATGTGACAAATATTATCTGTAAAATGCATACAACCTTCCCCTAAGACTCTTTGTTAACTAATAAACCTCTAGTCTGGGAGGACCTGATCAAAAGAAGAGGCTGTTAGGCTAAAAGGCCAGGTTAGCCATCATACCACCAACATTTATGGCGGGCCTGCTGTGCGCAGGGCTGCAAACGATAAGATATGGTTCCTGCCTTCAAGACACTTGTAATCTAATTGTGGGGGCGAGACTATATACACAAACTAGGGCAAAATACAGCCTAGGACGCTGGTAACTACCAGCTGAGTGGCATATCTCATAAATGCCACTAATTGAGAGGCAATTGCAATCATAAACACTCTGTCAAACATCCTGTTAAGCACTTAATGTCCATTATTTTACTTTCTGAACCGTTATCCTCACTCTGTAGGTGGGAATTAACGTCTGATCTTCCCCCCATCCTGGACAAAGCAGAGAGGATGCTGTGGGTGAGCAGGGACCCAGACTCAGAAATGCGCTAGATGGCTGGCAGACGCATTGGTCTGGGGCAAAGGACCCATTTAGGGGAATCGGGAGCAATGGATTTTGGGGTCTCTGTTAGTCTGTTTGCCATCATACCCCACTGTCTGGCCTAGGGCCTGGCACAAAAGGGCTGCTCAACAAATATGCCTTTAACAAACATGGCCCTCTGGTTTGTTTCTATGACCTGACCAAGTACAGTGGAATAAAGGTAATTAGTGAATTAAAACCATACACCAGACAGCCTCAGGACCCAAGGCCAACATCTCCTAATTCCCAACTATGTGTTACAGTCCAGGATTCAGGTGGGAAGGATACACCCCAATGAGACAGGTCTGCCAGCAATAGCAGCCACAACTCCTTGAGGTCCCTCTCATGGAACCTGACATGATGAACACTTCCCAGGTCCTTAGCCCGGCCTGTAAGATGGTGACCGATCTGGCCCTGGCACCTCTGCCATCTCAGATCCTTCTGTCCTGTCCTTTCCTCTGCTCTGGGCACACCAGCCTTCTTCTTATTCTTCAGACCTTAGAGCCTGTGTTTTCCATGCCACCTTCAGGTCTATACTAGCCACGGTCCCACATCTCACTGCCCTACTTAGCTCCCTGGCATCCCCTCTTTGCTTATCTGTTAACTGTACCCACACACACACTGGGAGGCGGGCCCAGGAGGGTGGGATTCCATCCGCTCCCCTCACCACTGTGTCCCCAGCATCTAGGAGAGCATCTGGCACATGGGAACTGCTCACACACTGCCTCTCTGACTCATGACCACTTTCTCTAGCTCTCAAATACTGACTTACCAAGAGAACAGGATTTTGTTTGAGACGTTACATGGAAATTGGTGAGTGGAGTTTGGAAACAAGGCAGAATGGCAGGAGCCCAGGTTTATAAAAGATGCCTTTGCCCAGAGAGGGAAGAGCACACCTTAAAACCTCTGGGAAAGTACATGCTTTCTTAGGACACTTTTTACGTGCTCTGCTTCTGAAACACTGCCTGGACTTCTCAAGAGGATTTGCAAATTTGCCAAAAGAACCAATGTGTGGTACTTGCAGGTCCACAACCAGCCCCGGCCCAGTAAACGGGCAACAACCATCATGCACCATGACATCGACAGAGTGGCTCTCCGCTGTGGCCAGAACCAGGCGAGTGCATCCATCCAAGTGGTAGGAAGGGAGGTGAGAAAACGAAACAAACTTATTTTCATTATTTCTTTCCTTCTCCAAACACTTTTTAGCTGCCACGAAAACACATTAAAACATGCTGACTTTGCCTCGCATTTGAGCATTCGTGGTCCCAGGAGATCGCTTGTCATCGGATCTAATGATGTACTCACTGTGTGTAGAACCTTCCTCTGTGCAAGTGGAGAATCAAAAGACCACAAAATGATAAATTCAAAATACTAAGTAAAAGCATGATGCCCCGCAACTCTTCTTGCAAAACTTCTGAGTGAGATAGTCATTTTATGACTAGGCATTTAGCAGTCACTGTATCTAGGAGACCGAGCTGACACTTGGTGGAATCAGAGGAGAATGGAACATGGTTCTTGTCTTTGAACTTCAAGATTATCTTCATTGGGTAAATCAGGTAACTAAGGTACTGGGCAAGGAGTTACATGTGCCGCGATCCAGGTACTAAGAACGAAAGGTCATGAAAGCACGAAGGTAGAGAGAGGGATGTCTTCATGGCAGAGAGGACACTCCAACCGGTCTCAGAGGCGGGTGGGGTTTGCACAGGCTTTGGTGTTGGACAGCCTTGATTTGTAGCATTTGCCAATTGTGATGGTATAAATATTCCCACCATGGCTGCTTTCAAGTTAATGGCATCAGGCCACTGAACACAGAGTTGGAAAGAGGTGCCAGCTCCCAGCAGACTGTCTGTGAGTCACCATCTGAGCTTTGGACTGTTAAATCCATCTGACCCTATTGCTTTCATGAATGAGTTCGCAGATATTAAAAACACCTAAGACAGCATCGTAAGGGAAGAGACCTTTCTGTCCTCCTCACATGTCAGCTGACCTTTCAGCACTCTGCTCTTCTGGTCTCGGTCCTGTGCTCCTGACTGGCCTGCCTAGTACCGATGGCAGCTCAGCCACCCTGGGATTCCGGTTGCTGCCATCAGCATGGCTGTGCTTACTCCGGGCGCCCTCTAGCACACGGCACGGAGCGCTGGCTCACTGCCCATCGCCCAGCGTCGACCCCTCTGCTCTGCTCTGCTCTGTAATGAAAAGCGGTTGCGGACTGCTCGCTAGGCAGCATTCTCACTGTTCTCGTGGTAACTGGAAGGGAAAGCTGGAGGAGTTGCTGGGAAGCTCTGTGGGAGGAAGATGCAGGCCAGCTGAGACCCAGCATTCATAACTAACTGCTCCTTTTAGTACTCAAAAAAAAAAAAAACCAACAAAACAAAACGCGAAACCCACCACCAATGTGTTCTCTTTAGGCCGCTGCACCTTTGACCGGTCCTATCAAAGGGCTGCATTTGCAAAGCCTGGCCTTGGGATCAGTCTTTAATTGCAAGCAGATGTCTGCAGAATGTGTATAATAAACTTGTGTCAGGAGGATTTTTTGTAAAAAAACTCCCCAAAGAGAGCACTGCCAGACAAGAAGGGAATATGTGAAGCTTCCAGTTATTAGGAAACTTCCACATTTGTCCCACTAAGCCAGAGGCAGCCCCGTGAGAAAAGAAGGTGCTTTCTCTTCCACATCGATTCTTGTTACCTCGGGCCCAGCCGCTCCCAAAATACACTCACAACAAACACGGCACCGCAGGTTTATTTCAGCACGTGCCTTTGTGTGTGTGTGGGTGATGCTGGTTTCTCTCCAAAATTTCTGTGTATTGTTTGTAAAGCAGCTTCTTTTAGCAACCAAAGGTGTCTGGAACCACCAGCCTCATTTCATGGTTCCTTTGTCCTCTGTTTGTTTAAATGACCTCATGGCATTTGCTCTCAGGTTGACTGTTCAAGTACAGGAGGAACAGGCTCCTTCATGGTGCCCTGGGGAGGGGATGCCATCTGTCTGAAAGGCCCAGAGATTTTCTATTCAGATTATCCAGGCTTCTTTGGAGCTGCCAAGAGTCGTAATATGTACGCAATAATACCCTTTGGTTCAGGCGAAACCGTGGTTGGGAATGTAATCCAGTGAGGCACGAAAAAAGGAAATTCTGGCTTAGAATCATCCCTGCTCTCGGGCCGAGGGCTGGGTGTGCCAAGGTGGCCTTGACCAAGAAGACAACTGCTGTATGAAATTACTTGAGGACAGAGCCAAGGAGAAGGCCTGGCTGCCAGCATGTCACAAGTCTTACCTGGTTCCTCGTGATGAGCCCCCAAAGGGTATTTCTGCCCAAAGCCTCAGCAACCCGGCGCTGTCGATAGGACTTCCCACAAGATCCATGGCATGCAAGTATATCAGCCAGTGCTTAGCTGTGCTGAGTGCTAGCTGCGGGCACAGAGCAGGGAAGCCCAGGCAGCAGACTTTAACATCGCACAGTGACTCGGAGCTGAGCAAGAAAGTAGAATTTAGTGAAGAATTTCCCAACCGGGTCTTGTCGTAAGGCTCACCTGGCTAGGGGATGGGGCAGCAAGGTAAGGTGCAGCTTCTCAGGGCCTTGCCCACATGCAGATCAGCCAAGGCCATGGGGATTCCAGTTCTGTAGACCTGGGAGAGGGCCTGGAATCCATATGTGGAACAAACACTGAAGTAAGTCTGCAGGTCAGGCAAGTGTGGGAAACAAGAGGGCGGGGTGGAGTCAGAACCCGACTCCAGTTCAAAGGTGGCCTCTACCGTGTAATTGCTGGGTAGCCTTAGAAATTTGGTTAAGTGGTCTGAGCCTCGGGTCCCTCCACCCTAGAATGGAGCTAATAGTAATACCTACTTCGGACTGTTTCTGGGAGGGTAAAATGGGAAAGCCCAGAAGAATGTGCTCAGTACAGTGCCTGGGAGCATTTTAAGTTCACAATGAATGTGATGTATTAACACATCACACACATTTTCTGACTTTGCCATCAGCCAGCCCCTTCTAAGGCAGCAGGGTGGTCCGGGACATGGCATCAATGTGACCAGGCAGGGAGCTTGAACTGGACCCTTATTTCAGGGTCGGCTGGAGGCAGATAAGTACTTGAAACTGAAAACTCTTTGGTGATGGTGGCCATACTCTAGCAGAGAGGAAGGACAGAAAGGCAAAGGTGAGCCTGGAAAGAGTTTTAGAGGTTGAAATCCAAGCAGGGGAAATTTCTAGAATATGGTCAAGGATAAACAAATTTTAAAAAGACAGGAACAGTAGTCAAGCAAAATTGTGATATCCGAGGAGAGACACAGCTTGCTGAGAAGAAACTTTTATTTGATTACCTTTTAGCCCCAAAGCCAGTATGTTGTTTTGTTTTGTTTTTTAATTGATTTTAGAGAGAGAGGAAGGTGGGGGAGAGAGAGAGAGAAACATTGATTTGTTGTTCCACTTACTGAGGCATTCATTGGTTGATTCTTTTATGTGTGCATGTTGGAGATAAAACCCACAACCTTAGCATATTAGGACAGTGCTCGAACCAGTTGATCTACCTGGCCAGGACCCAAAGCCAGTGTTTAAAACATTTTCAGTTCATCTTCATCTGCATCAGTTACTTAGTAAACTTTATTATTTTACTAGGTCCCATGTCCTATGCTCCTAACAGATGTTCCAGAGATGAAAGTAGCCATGCCTGGGGCACAGGGAGCCTGCTGTGCACACTGGGGCACGGGGAGCCTGCTGTGTGTCCCCAACACAGGCAAATAAGAAATGGCAGCAGAGCTGGCAGAGCAGTCCCGGGGCTGCTGGTGGAGGACAGTGAACCTGCCCTAGGAGAAAGGAAAGCTTCCAGGACAAATCCCGCCCCCCAGCTTTACTGAAATAAAACTGACGTAAAACGTTCTGTGTACAATGTAATGATTCGATATATGTACACACTGCAAAATGGTCGCCACCATCAGAGGATGTCTTCAAAGGGAGATTCTTGCCACCTGACACGTCGTCCTCATAAGCCTAAGCTAACAGTGATAACAAGAGCTGACTGTAACCAGTGCTTACCTGGTGGCAGAGGTCCTGTGAGGCCATCGACCTACCTCCTGTTGTCCCGTAAAAGAGTTGCCCTGTGCCATGTCTTGCACACTGCCTTGGGCTTGCGCCCTGTTTGAGGGGGAAGGTTCTGAATGGTCTTGCTGCATAGGTGGTCAGGCATGATGCTGGCCAGAAGGTGGGTTCCCCGCTCTGGCTCCTCACTGACGCAGTGGAGAATTCCCCAACTCCCAGGAACTGCAGCTGAGTGAGCCCCAGGCTGAATGTCTGACACAGGTAGATTTTCACTCCCTACCCCACTGATACCACTTCCCTGGAGTCCCACTGCCCACGCGTGACCTACACGGGTAATGGGGGTCATGCTGGGCTTTGGACAGCATCCTGTCCTCATACGTGCAAAGTCCTAAGTGCATAAAGTCTAGTGTAAAAACACTGTCAAGGGCTCCATGGGAAAAGACGTGCCAAATTCTGACACCATATCAGGGTAGCAGCTACCATAATAACAGGATTCTAATAATCACGATGGTAAGACTAACATTTACTAAGCACTTACTGTTTGGCATACTGAGTGTCCTGCCTGTACTAACTGGTTTAAACCTTACACGTAGATACTGCTGCTGTCCTCAAACCAAGGTCCAGATATATGCTATAGTCAGGAAGTTGAGTACAAGGTTGGACGTATATAAGAAAGGTGATGTTGCAATGAATTCCACTCTCAGATCCCTGTTCTCGGGCAAGTCCAACCTGAGGTGCTCCGCTCAGGGCACGCCAAGCAGCTGTTCTCCTGTTTGCAGGGTGAAAAGACCATGCCCGACGTGCTCCTGACTTCTCCCCATCTGCACACCCCAGAGCAGCGGTACTCCAGCCACGCCTGACAGATACAGAGCTCCTTGCGTCCCCAGGCTGCCTTGCCTCTGTGCAGGGTTGCCTTGGCCCCAACTCCCTTTCCTCTTCCTCATTATTGCCTGCTTATCTCGCATTCAGCACCCATCTCTAGGAGTCACCCTACCCAGGAAGCTTGTCCAGACTTGGGAAGGGCTGCTGCGTGGCTGACCACTCCTTCCTTTAACGAACCTTGAGCAGAAACTGGAGTCATTGAGTCTGGGGGCTGTGGCTCCCTCATCTTATAACACTGGCATTTAAAAACCCCTCTACATGTTTGCTTAGTTTTTGTTTTCGTTTTTTTTAGTTCAGTTGTTGATAGTTGTGACTTTGTTGTCATTTTACTGTTCAGAGTTTTTGATCTTCTTCTATTTCTTAGATAAGTCCCTTTAACATCTCACATAATAAGGGCTTGGTGATGATGAACTCCTTGAACTTGACCTTATCTGGGAAGCACTTGATCTGCCCTTCCATTCTAAATGAAAGCTTTGCTGGATAGAGTAACCTTGGATGTAGGTCCTTGCCTTTCATGACTTCAAATACTTCTTTCCAGCCCCTTCTTGCCTGTAAGGTTTCTTTTGAGAAATCACAGAAATGGAGATCACATGGAGAGTTTTCAGTGGGAAGGGGAAGGGGAATAAGAAACATAATTGGTAGGCATAAAATAGATGGAGTGATGTTAAGAATGGTATGGGGAACAGAAAAGCCAAAGAATTTATATGTACAATCTGTGGACATGAACTAAGCAGGGGGCGGGGAATGCTGGAGGAGCAAGGTGGAAGGGGGAAAGGGGGGAAAAAATTGGGAAAACTGTAATAGCATAATCGATAAAATATACTTTTAAAAAAACCCTCTACAAATCTCTAGGAGTCGTGATCCCCTGCTTGTTGTCACCCATGATTCGTTTTCCCCTCACTGTCACTGCTCAGCATTTCTAGATGTTGAGGACAGCTTTGACACTAATTAGAACTGACGACAGAGCGTGACACCTCCACTGTGAAGATGGCACAGTTTTGTTTATTGTGCTTCGCTTTGGTAACCAGTGCCCTCTCAGCTCTGGCCTAGGTCCGTGGTCCTCCCCAGGAAGTCAGCTGGTCCTTTTATGTCTTGATTCATCACACACTGTGGAGGGTGCTAGCTGAGTGAGAATTTTCACTTTGTGAAAATGTTACCAAATACCGACACCAGGAAGGCGAAAGCACCAGATGTCTGTCTGCAAGGAAAGCAAAGTCCTGATTCGGGAGGAGCCGAGTGGCCAGCGCTCCCCAAGCTTTTCCAGGCCTCAGGTCTGGCTCGGCACACTCCCCTGGGGCCTCCTAACTGACCCCCACATTCCACTCAGTCACCCTCCTGGAGAACCATGTCAGCTGAGCTGCTGAGCCAAGCCTGGCAACTGGGGCCTGTCCATCTGCTCAATTTCAAGTTGAAAATTGAGACAAACTTGCTGGCTAATTTGGATCCAAAGGGCACAGAGGATCATGTGCCACGCCATGATTGACTTGATTGTCCCCTTCCTCTGAGCTGTTGAAACTTTCTCGGGGCACACAGTTGTCAGTGATTCAGGTCGTTCACAGTTGGAAGTTCTATACAGTTGCCAAACCTCAACCAAAAGTATTTTATGTTGCAGGGCCCAACTTAAGGCAAGCAGTAATAAAACAGCATTCTCTGATTTTAGCAAGAAGCTGGGGGTGGTGGACGGGTTCTCCAGAATGGCAGTGCTAAAGACTTAGGATGCCCAGGCAGTGAGTGGGCTTGAGGGCTTGTCCTAGAATGCAATCTTCCTTTCCGGTCACGTTCAAGTCAAGGCATAGTTGATTGTCTTTGTGTCCTGATTCATTGTTGCATTTGGGAGTAAATGAGCTTCTACAGATGAAGCTCATGGTAAAATTTCAAGGGAGAATAAAAAAGAAACATTTTCAGAACTAAGAGTCATATAGAATTTAAAATATTAATTCACCCAAGCCCACAAAGCTTAACTTTACTTGGAAACGAACTCTCACTGATGTGCCCAGACAGAAAAAACTCACAAGGGTTAGAATTCTGTAGTGTTTAAGGTTCTGTATTGTGGATTCCAGGCCCATTTAGCTAGACGGGGGTGAGGGGAGACGTAGAAAAGCACACTGAAACGTGGATCAGGGCAGGTGGACAGGCTTCTCCCAACTCAGAAATTCAGGGAGACGGGAGCAGGTTTGCTCACTGCCCACACATCTTCCTTTTCTTCTTTCTTTTTCCATATTAGAGAAATTTCTTAGCGTTGTTACTGCTGGTTTCCACTGAAGACTAAAAGCACATTTTTTTCACTGCTGCAAGGTCACGCTCGGTGTTTGCGGTGGGCCTGGACCACGTTGCTCTCTAAGCATAACCCGTAGATGACGTGAGCTAGGTGGGGAATCCTGGAGAAACCCCCTTCTTCCCCAGATAAGTTGTGAACTTGTGTAGCTAGGATGCCTGCAGGGCAGCCCAGTTCCGCAGTTCAGTGACAACCACCCAGCTCATTTTCCGTTCTTCCTGTTTTCGGTGCAACCTGACGCCGGTATCGGTAAAAGTACCACTGCTCACATAATAGATGACTCTCGCCCCTCCCACATCATGAAGTTCTGTGTCTCTTGTCCAGCATTGCATGTCCCCCCAATCCTTCCCCGCTCCCAGGACTGCTCTCAAGTGGTTATTGCTAAGAAGTGTTTTTAAAGGAACTTTTTTAAAAAATAAGAATTGATGTTTCTCTTTTTCATAAGCAAGACTCAAGTCGGGACTCGGATGACTTACGGAGACATTTTTTTCATTGTTCCTTTCTGTGTCTAGGATGACAGCAGAAATGACTAAGATCAGAATGGTTCCATTTGCTCAGATACTCATGAGGGGTTTTTTTTAGAGGTGGGCAGCTATTGTGAGCTTGGCCACAGTCACCTTTTGTCATTTGAAGGGGAGACGTCATTTGAAGGGGAGACCACAGCAGACCATTTTTACAGGGATGACTAATGGTTTTCTTCTCCTTCTCTTCCAGCCATACCTGCTCTCCTTGACAGAGCGTCCCAGAGTCTACAAAGAGTTCATCCAGGCCTACGGACAAGTAAGCATTTCCATCTTTTCCCCGCCTTCAGCGAAGCTGTCTATGCTTTACCGTATTTCAAGCTACTGTCGTTTCTCTATTGTATTTGGGATAAAGTAACTGGATGGATGAGTGACAGGTTGGAACTGCATAGGCAAACAGAAAGGTTCTTTTTCCGGATGTCTTTTTCAGCTTCTTTGCAAGGCTGCTTCTTTATTTCTCCAATTGGCTTGTCTGTAGAAGTTAAGTAAGGCCAAATCAATGAGAAGGGGGAAAAAATACAACAATTTATTGTGAACCAACAGTAAGTTTATGAAATTTAGGGACCTGCCTCTTTTTACAAATCCTGTGTTGTATCGTCAGTTGTTATTTTGAAATATTTCTTTCCCTGGCCATCACATCGACAGTCACGCCTTATGCTCCAGAACTCTGCCTTCATGCGAGCTACCTCTTTTCCTTAAAATGCCTTTGCTCATCCCCTTCCTGTCCTCTGACAAGCCCCTCCTCCCCCCAAGACTGAACTCGAACGTCAGCTCTGTTGGGCAGCTTCCAGGGACCTTTCTCCACGGCTCATGACAGCATTTACCTCGTGATGTTTCACTGTGTGTGTTAATGCCAGGCACAGAACTCGACGTGTTCTGGGCGATTGTGTGAACGAATTCATTGTGTTGGGCTTTAAGGCAAAGCCCATGTTTTGTGCTTCTTATAAATCCCTCACATAAACTAAAAAACATCCCAATCACACAGTAGGTCCCGTTCATTAAACTCCAAGGATGGGCTTTTTCAGCAGTTGGAGCACACGCCGGAGTCCACCTTTCATGATAAAGGAAGGGAAGACGGTACACCTGATTAATCCGCTGCTGTTTTGTTGGTAATTCTGGTGTCGGGAAACTATGATTGGAATTTTATGATGAAATTGCCGAGTAAGTTTCTAATAGGAAATGTAAACCATTTCCTTGGATGTGACCCCAAGGGGTGGTTGGACCTGTTTGTCACAAATGGCATCCACTTGCCAGTTGAGCCAGATCACAAACTCCGTGACGCTCCGGTCTTGGAGCACCTGACAAGTTAATCTGCTCCTTAGTCAACGTGAGGGACTGGGAAGAGGGGCTATTTGGTTGTGTTTGGGTTCCCCCAGGGTATATTTCACATTCTTCACTCGGCGGACAGTGTGCCTTACCGCTGCTTTCTGAAGGAAATGAGAAGGAACCCGTGGAGAACGTTTTACTAATGGTATGTGCTCCAGCCCACATCGGAGCCCTGTCCACTCACAGGCGTAACACCCAGCCCTTCAGTTCCCCCAAAGCAGTAGTGGGACTTCCCCAAGCCACCGTCTTTGTCAAGTCAGGGCTCTGAGGAGCTGCAGCATTGAGCCTTGTCAAACTACAACCTGTGGGTATGACGGATGTGGTGAAGAAATTCCCGCCCATCATTCAGCAGGTGTTGATTTTCTATATTTGTGATAAGCAAAAACACTAGCTAATTATCTTTCATGTGTGGTATATCACACAGACTCCTATCCCCACACACAAGGAGGAATTGTGTCCTTCTTATACAGAGTCACCTGCCCTCTGTCCCAGGACTGACTGGGTCAAGTAACACATCCACAGACGTATCCACATCCATGGGCACCTTCCCCAGGGCCCATGCGTGACACAGGGCTGCCTTGCTCACACAAACACCTCACTGAGCGTGACAGACCCTCGCGCTCCCAGCACCTCACTGTGTGGCCATGTACACTGTCCCTGTATCACAGAGTCCATTCTTAAGAAATATTTTCTGGAAAGAATGGGCTATTTTTAAACTTTCCATGAGGATTTTTCAGCCCACACACGTGGGTAGCTGTATATTCACCTATGCAAAGACATGAAAATGAGCAAAAACGCAGTCAGGTAAAGAAGGATCTTGAGGGAGTTTCAGTTGAAAAAGACATATAGGCATGTTTGTCATGCTTCAAAAAGTAACGGCACAAACTTACCACAAAGACAGCTGCTTCTTTGCCGCTGAGGAGAATGATGAGGATGGCTAGAATCTTCTCGAAAAAAGCAAAACACTTCTAGTATTTCTGAAGAAGGCAAACACCTCAGGTTCCACGTTCCCTGTGTCTTCCAACAATTTCATTTCTCATTATGTGAAGTCATTCCTGTTCACAGAATTGGTCGCATATCACCATGAAAGTGTGAGTTTTGTGGTCAGTGGCATTGTCACCTCAACTGGAGAAAAAGGGAAGTTTCATTGACTTCGATTTGGAGCACCAACTAGCCCGAGGTTTTATGAAAACAGACATTGTGGACATAAACATCAATGACTGAGGTCAGAGTTGGGTTTTGAAAGGATTCCAAAAGATGCCATAGGCACGGCAAGTTTTTGTAAGTACACAAACAACTTTCCTCAGAATCGTGAGTTACTTTCCCATAAAAAACACTGCTATGAAACAAAAATTTATTATAGTAACCATCCTCGTGCTTGTTGGGTCCTTATTGTACTTTCTTAGCTGGACTGTTGTCCTGGCCTCCTAATTTTCCTTCTCTACCACCCATTTTTCCCCTGTTCCAAGCCATTCTTCTCTCTGCTTCCCATTCATTCTTCCTCTGATCCAGTGGTACTTCTTCCCGGTCATCTTCTGTAGGCCACCTGTGGTTCCTAAATTATGAAGAAACTCCTCTTGCTGGCTTTCAGGGAAGTCTACCACATGGACCCCATGTGCTTTTCTAGCTTTATCTCCCTTGTGTACCCTGCATCCCCACGTCTGTGCCCGGCCTTCCTGCTTCGTTTAGCCATTTGTAACTGCTCCTTCACCAGAAATTCCCTCTTCTTGCCTCCCAGATGGAAAAATACTTCTCAGCTTTTGTCTTGGAGGCTTCTTTTGAATATTACTTTATCCATAAAGCTTTTCCCCATTCACACCCCCCATAATTCATACTTTCATCCTGGAATCGCTGTAACCCTTTCTTTCTCCTTCCCAAGGAGAGAGAATACATACACAGCTCTGGAAGAACGCAGGCTCTGGAGCAAGACAGCTTGGTTCACGTCCCAGATCTACTGCATTCTCCTGTGTGATCTTATCTGAGTTTTGTAATCTCTCTGTACCTTGGTTCTGCTCCGTTTTGCTTCCTCATCTCTAAAATAGAGATGCTAATAGTACCTAACTCATATAGTTATGGTGAGAATTACAAGTGTGATATATTTAAAGTAATGAGAGTGGTGTCTGGCCCTGTGGTATTTATTGTCTTCTCTTACAGCTCTTATTTTAGTCCAACAAATATGAGAAATGAATGGGAAATTTCCCATCCTTGACTCTATTTTGGATCTTAGTATCGTATGTCATTTGTTTCAACCTAATGGAGACTTTTGTGTGCTTTCTACTCCTTCTTAATAGACTGTGCTTTCTCTAAGGATAGGGGCTGTACCTTATACATCCTTGTAGCCCACAGTACCGGGTCCATGCCAAGAGCTTAGTGAATAGTCGTTAGATTTTGCACACATACCAAAAAACTGCAAAAAAAAATAGAAGCCTGGTGTTCCCTACTATCTTAACCACTCTTTGGTTACCACCAAGCGCCTCTGTGCCCTCCAGCCGTCCTCTGTGAAAGAGAGGGGTAAAGATAAACAGGAGGAGAAACTTCTCTTGTCTGTTACTATAAATAGTCTTTCCCAAAGGCAGTCTACAGAACCTCCACTTCAGGTCATGGTTCTGGCATCATGGTGTAGTCTTGGGACATGTCACAGGACATCTATGTGTCATCACTATAGTGATGTTTCAGCTGCCCACTCCTGCCTGGGACCCATCACTGCCTCCACAGGAGCCAAAGGATCCGCTCAGCTGTAAGCATTCTTTTCCATTAGATGTTTTCAACCCTTCGGATCTCATTAGCTGACAATACAGCTAAAATAAGCACAACACAAGAGAAGTGTGTGTGTGCAGGGGTGACACCATGGAGGGAATGTGCAGCATTTATTTGTTGCAGAGAACTTGAGCTTTGACATGCATCAGAGAGCCACGCTGACTTTGGGTTCTGACACTGAAGCTGACATTGAATTCTGGACAGTTCACTGTTTATAAACAATTCATCCAATACTTCAATAAGTAAGCACAGATGATTAGCATCCCTTTTAAGGGAACAGTGTTTATGTTGGCTCTTTCGTGCACTCAAACTAGTGGTGGTTCTTTCTGACTCACGAACAGCTCATCTCCAGATAATGCCAAGCATCCTGCAGATCCTAGGTACCCCCCTCCCACGCTTCTCTGAAGTAGGAGTCAAGCAGGTAGAATTATGCACTTTATATACAGGAAGAAGCAGAGATGCAGAGAAAGCAGCTTTCCTGAATCTCTCAGCTGACCCACAAGAGAATAAAGTAGATACCCATCAGTGCAGAGCTTGCAAAGTCAAGTGTAGATAATGCATATTATTGATACTGCAAGCAACAATATTCAGATATCTTAAAACATGGACTTGGCAGTGACATTTTTCCAGCCTGAAACCTCCAGAGAATTCTTGCCAGGTTTCCCAGTCTTAGTGCTTTCTTAGATGCTGCCCTGTCTTCCCCTGTGATGGCTGGAAGATAAGGATTCTTTGTAAGGTAAGTGTTAGGTCTGAGCTCCTCCTTCAGCTCCCAGCAATTTGCTGAGCCCTAGTCAGAGGGATGTAGACCCTGACCACTTCGTTGACGAGGGGCCTGCCCTTCTCTAGGTGGGCTCAGGCCAGTGTGAGTGAAGCCTCTGCAATGGGAAGTGAGCACACAGTTCAAGGTCAGCCTCCTCACCTACCTGCAGGTCCTTTCTGGTTACAAACATATGTCAAGGTCTTCTCTTTCTCCTAGAACCTGAACAGTGAGAAAATAGTTAGAAATCTGTGGGCATAGGCCTTTAAAAGCCTTGATCTTAGGTGTAATAAATTTTTTTGAAGTCTGAGGATGATCAAACATATCCCTGAAAATTTCAGGGGAATCTTTGTGTTCTCTGTATACCAATTCCTGGTTTGTTTTCTCTTCCAAAGCATGACACACAGTTGTCAAGGATGAGATAGATCCAAGGCAAACATTCTTTCACCCTGGGTGACCCCAGTTGGGTGGTGAACACGTTTTAGTGACTCTTGGAAGTCAAAGACTCCCAGAGTTGGTCGTGACCTTTGAGTTCTTCTAGCCCACAGCCTTCTGACTGGTCGCTGAGCTCAACAGCTTCAAAACCAAGGCTGTAACCACTACCCTTGAGAGAGCTCTGGCTTCTGCACACACAGAAGCCTCAAGGAGAGGACCCTGAATCTGTCATTCCAGAAGGGCCTTTGTCCACCCCAGCTCCTTGTAACGATGAACAGCTTCTTCAGATAATGTGCGTCAGTGCCACATTATCTTAAATTCAGGTGTGCCCTGAATTTAACACAAATTTATCTATATCCTGAGAAAGTAGATTATGCATCACATTTATAAAATGATATATGGAAATCAGTCCTGGCTGGTGTGGCTCAGTGGATTGAGTGCTGGCCTGCAAACCGAAAGGTTTCCAGTTTGATTCCTAGTTAGGGCACACGCCTGGGTTGTGGACCAGGTTCCCAGTTGGGAGCATGTCAGAGGCAAACTGATCCGTGTATCTCTCACATATTAATGTGTCTCTCCCTCTTTCCCTCCCTTCCCCTCTCTCTAAAAATAAATAAATAAAATCTTTTAAAAAATGATTTATGGAAATCAAACATATTTACCATGAAATAGTAGTTCAAGTATTAGTGGACTGCGTGGCACATATCTGAGATAATATGTATTTCAACCAGAAACAATTAGTCACTCAAGAAGTGATAATTATTAAATAAAGAATTTATCACTCAGAAAAGAGGTTCTACAACTTCCAAAGGGCTTTTTTAAAATATATTATTTATAGGATATTAATTTGCATGTAACTCACAATAGATGGTACAAAATAAGCTAATTTTTTAAAGGTCAACAATTATTTAAATCAGCAGTGGCAACCTGCGGTTCTCAGACCAGATGTTTGATTTTTGTAAATAAGGTTTTATTGCAACACAACCATGCCTGGGTGTTTCAGATCACCTGGGGCTGCTTTGGGGCCACCATGGCAGAGTTGAACAGCTGCAACATAGGCTATAGCTCTGCAAATTTAAAATATTTACTCTCTGGCCCTTTAAGAAAACCCCTGTTATAAACGGGAAATCAATTATTTCTGTAATAAGCTAGTTTATGGAACTATCCATCGTGTTTATATTGGTTATAGTCTTTTAGTCTCCTGTACGAAATTATCTTCAGCCTGGTAACTGACATTCATGAGAATACAGGGTTCACTTTACAAATTTACTTCATAGTAAACTTCTCTACTGTAAAGTAAGATAAATAGTATCTCTAATCGGTATGGACAAGTACATTTTATTATGATTGTTATTGTTATTAAAAGGTACTCCATCAGAAGAAAGCTGGGCATCTGTGAATGCTTGGTGACAAATGGGATTGGGCAACAGAACTGCCTGAGATGCTTCGTCATTATCACATAATGTTATCTTGGGAAGAGTTATAGTCAGTGTAACAAGCGGCTCCAGTATGAGGGCAAGCTTAATTTTGCAGATTTGTAGGTCTTTCATACACTGCATTCATGCCAAAGACCAAAGACCAAAGACCCCTGGGTTAGGAAATTGTGTGTTGTCAAAGGCTCCTGACATTGAGACCTCACAGCCTGCTAATGGATGTGGCGGTTCAGATGGCTGGCCTTTGTGCATCCCTGAGGTGTTCTCAAGTAGCGTTCCTGTCTTCACTGCCACACGTTATCTTTCGGCTCTTCGTGTGTCATGGAAAAGCAGCCTTTAGCTCTTCTTTTATGCCGCTACGAATTTGGATCAATGTGAAAGCAAGTCCTTGCAGGCGAGGCCACCTGTGCTTGCGTTGTCAGCTCCTATAGCTCTGTGCATCTGTCACCATGCAGCGCCTGCCAGTAAATGGGAAGCACCTGGATCGCATCCTCACAGGGCTGAACTCTTCTTTTCCTGGACTCCCAAAGCCTTTAACGTTGTGCCTCTTTTGCCTTGAGCTCAAATGGCTCGTGTATACATGGTGTCTTCCTTTCTAGACCGCAAGCTCTTTCGAAGGCAGTGACTGAGTCTCCCTCATCTTTCTATGCCCTGCTCCCTTTCTTGCAACTTCAGCAGGTCTTACACAAAACGAGAGCTTAACATATGTGAGATGAATATCATACTGAGGTCCGGAATGACTTGAGGGCCAAGGCAGAAGGGAAGTGGGGAGAGAGCCATTGGCATGGACTTCGTGGTGTTTGAGGTTGGCATTCCCCCCAGCCGCCCGCCCAAGGCTGAGACCAACACAGATGAGTAACAATTGTTTCCTCAACTCGGGAGCAGTTGAGAGGAAAAGAAGGGAGGAGGCCCCACCAAAGTCATAGGGGTGTTTGTTCCTATCAGACAGGGGTAGTTATGACAAACGCTGTCACTGCTTTCAGGCGGAGTCACCCGCTGTATGCGGAGGACTTGGAGTCTGGGCTCTGGACATGTGATTGTCATATGCATGTACCCAGCATCCTGCCAGCACACCAGGAGCTTCAAGTTCTCCATCTGTACATGGAGATATCAACATCTATCTCCACAGGGCATTGTACGGAGCAGACAGGTACCCAGAAAAATTCCGGGCGTGACTAGGAGTGGAATAAATGTTTTTTATTATTTTGGCTGCTGCTGCTACTGTTACTATTGCTCCTGCTGAAAGAGTAGTGATGGCAGCCTGGGTCTCTGGGAGCACCTACATTCTCCCGCACCCCGCTTACCAAAGCTTATCTCCTGTTAAGTTTATTTCTATTTTCTGGGAGGACGGGAAGGACGCTGGATCAAGGATAGTAGATCTCATATTCATCGTATATTTTTTTAAGGAAATCAAATTCTTACAGACTCCAGAGAATGCCTGCACAGCCCAGGATGAGAAAAACTGATTTCAAAAATAAATTTGAATATTACGGATGTGTCTTTTCATTGTCACCTCTCTTTAAAAAGTGCAAAAATTAAGTCATAGCCCAAAAGCCCCTAGTCCGAGAACCCTCCTTCCATGTTCTGCTGCTAGCACATCGGTGTGGACCAGAGGCTGGGCGGTCCCTTGAGAGGTAGAGCAGGACTGGCAGGCCGGCCCAACTCAAGCAGGCCCAAGACGAGATGTGGGCACTAGGCAAGAAAGATAGACACCCACCAAAGGGGTGGTGGGCAGAGGGGGGACAGCCAGGAGGTGGCTTCTTGCTTCACAGCCTTGCCTCAGGGCTGCCTGCAGGCAAGATTAGGTAAAATGTTGATCATTACCACCATGCTTGGCACCTAGTGGAAAGTCGTTCCCTTTCCTTCCTCTTTCCCCTAAAATACTCTGTCCTGAGGTGTAGAGACATGAGGCTGTAGAGACAGCTGAAAGGTGCCGCTTCAAAACAAGCGCCTCATTTTCCAAAGAGCAGCTTCTCCCCCTCCTGGACTGAACTCAGTGCCAAGCCTTTTTCTGTGAACTTCTAGAACATTTACCGCCTGCATGAGTCATTTGGCATGATCATGTACTCTTTTAATGGTAGGATTTCTTTTATAGGTATAGACTGACACGTTTTTGGAGTCTTTCATGTGTTCCGGTGCATTATCACTACCCAAGAGAAAGGAAAAAGAATCACAGGACTTCTGAAAATAGTGCACCAGGGAGCTTCTTTTCAAGGGGTCACCTGTGACTGCCTCTGTGACTCCTGGTGTTCAGAAGGGCACAGGCTGCCGCTGTGCTCAGGGCTGCGGGCATGCGCATCTCCCAGTGTTCACACATTTGGGTTTGGATATTTGTACCGACCCTCCCCTGAGTCTGAGCAGAACCTTCCTTAAATATCCACAGGGGTTTCCCAAGGAGGTGCATGAGGACACGGAGTTTTATATGCCACCTAGTCTCTGGTCTTGACACCAGCCATTGTTCTAGAGGGTGACTGGTGATAGAGCAGACAGAAAAAGGGAACACAAGGGGAAAGGTAGCCAAGATTACACAATGTGCTTTTTCTTTGAAAACAGCCCAGAATAACTGAAAAAATGTAGAAATGATTTCATCATTTCTATTCTTGTAATTCTAGTCCCTTAAAAAGGCTATCAAAACATGATTCATCAGTGAGTTCATAATGATACTTTTTAAAAAATTGGTCACCTTTGGAGGTCACTAGGGCATCTACTCACTATTCTCCAAATGGATACATTAAAGGGTAAAATCAAGCAATTGCCTTGCATTTTTGTGTGAGTTGCATTTCGGGGCAACAGAAGAGTTGGTGAAGGAAAGTTCCTTTCTTCCCCCCCCCCTTTATATAGACATAGTCTAGCTAATAAATGCGGATGAAATGGTTGGATTAGAGTAATCATCACTTCAGAACCCCTGATGACATAATGGATTTAGGCAAGATCATCAGTGAATGACACAACATTTATGTGCGCTCTGTTCTCGGTGCATTGGGCCGACAGCACTTTGGACCAGACTGATCTTATCGTCACATGATATGATATGTCCCTGACACGGGAGCTCACAGCGCCCCCATAATGGGCTCTTTTCATGAGAGGTGAACCAAATCAAAGTAAGCCTCCAGGTCTTACTGCCAGTTTAGAGGAAATAACAGGGATAGTAGAACATCTTAAATGACTTTTTAAGAATGCAATAAGCTAAAGGAAATTATCTTCAACCAAAAAAAATTGACGTAATAAAAAGGAGAGGAAATGTCCTGCATTTGAGCAGACTGAAGAGATAGTATAGGGGTGAGGTTTGCATTCGGATTAAAACAAAAAAAAATTGTCAAAAGACATTGTTTAGATATTTTTGGAAATTTGAGCACAGACTGGGCATTAGATGGTATCAAGGGATCATTATTAATTTGTTAGGTGTGATATTGGTATTCTTTCATTAGAGACACATACATAGGTAGTTGTGGGTGGAAGCAGATGATGAAAACCATAGGTTGGGGAGACACATGGGACTGGTCAAATGCCGGCACTTGTTGATGCTGGATGAGGAACACAGCGTAGTTCATTGAACCATGCTCTTTGTTTTAGTGTATACTTGCAAATTCCATAACAAACATAGAGTAATTCATCATGAACAGGATGAATAGGATGGGCAAACCTATCCCCAAGTAAAGGCAATTCACATTCCCAGCAGAACCCATGATTTTAGCCTTACTAGTGGCCAGAGCTGTATCTCTGAAAAGCGCAAAAAGCCCTTGGAAGAACACATTAGTCAGAGAATTCCCGTGGCAAACCCAGAAACTGTTTGCGTTCCGGTTAACTTGACATTAAATGAGTTGTATGGAAGGGTGTGGCCCTGCTGCCACTAACACTTCAGGGAGCAGGGAAGTCAAAGACTGCCAACGTTTTGTGAAACATTTCAAGCCAGAGGCTTTGGGCAAGCAAACGAGACTCGCACTGGAAATGGAGTGTCTGCCCCATCAATGTCAGCAAGCAGGCAGGTGCTCTCTTGTAGCTGATTGCCGAGGAACTCAGCACACGTGACCCCTGCAGGCTCCACTCATCCCCCATTCCTCTCGTTGCCGGACTGGGTTCATGCCCATATGTTAAGAAAAATAGTGGCTTTCAGACTTCTGCTGACTGGGTGAGGTAAATAAGCAAAACCCAGGTCTAACCTACATGAGAGTTCAGTTCTGTGGGAACAAAGATGTCTGCTTAGTCCCTTGCAGTGTGGTTGACACCTAGAAGTGGCCCACCATGGATATGAATGAACTCCGTCTTAAAGGAATGAAGGGTCCCTGTGGACAGAAGTTCTCCATGCTTGGATGAGCCATTATCCTGTAGGCTCAGAGCCTAAATAGAAGGTATGGTCATGGTGTTAGTGCTACAAACTGCCTTGAGAAGCTTGGGGGTGCCCTGCAGCATGTCAGGTGGAGTGAGGACAGCGCCAGGACCCCGTAGTGGCCATCAGCATGCTAGTCTCCATTACCTTGCCCAGCCTAGATTTTCAAATCACTGTGGGAAGCAGACTGGGAATGATGCCTCCCATACTCTCCCATATTGGAGCTTGGGGGTTTTATTTTCTTCTTTGTTTTATTGGTACCTGAAATTGTTGTTCAGAGAAGCATAGTAAGACCACAGCTCCTCCATTGCCATGAGTTTCTGTTATTACCAGAGAAGGTAAATGAGTCACTTGAAATGAAACAATTCCACCCTCTTTAGCACACCGCAAACACAGCCTCAGCTCTGACTGTAATTACAGTGTGTGGGTGATTCTGATGAGAAGATAGTATAATTATAACATTATGGTGGGGAACCGTCGAAGTCGAAAACACTCAGATGTACTGTGCAAAGTTTAAAATGGGATTAAGGGCCTCTTTCAATATGAATAAGGCTAATTAGCTAACTGCAACCCACAGCTCTGTAGTATGATATTAATAGGATAATAAAATCCAGGACCAAAGTAAAAATGAAGGGAAACCCTGATGCCTTTCATATGTTCCTATGAGACTTACATGAATGTATAATACGGATCAGAGAAGCTCGTCAACATAAAGGATGCGTGAATACAATCACAAGAAGCTAGCTTAGAAAAAAACCAGCATTCTAACTTGTTTTCCCTCTTCCTTCCTGGCAAAAGGAACTTACGGAGGTATATCAAGTGCCTAAAATTTTACAGCCGTGAACACGGCTTTCCTCCCTTGGTTTCAGACTTGCCCGCTGGATCCTCTGCTGCCGTAGATTTCAAAGCACAGTGTCCTCTGTCTCCATCAGGGCCTGGATGACACTGCGTGCGTGTGTCAAGTCATTGAAATGTCGAGTCAAATTTGTACTTTTCACTGTGTGGAAAATTTATTTCAATTAAAATTTTTTTTAATTCATTGACCAGAGATTTCCAGCACCAAGAAATATAAAGAAGTAGGAGCATTGTCAGGAAACCTGGCCTTGCCCCACCATGTAAAGTCGTGGACCACTTGAAGGCTGTGTTCTTTCTTTGCAAAAATGGGAATATTTCTATTTACACTCTCACCTGCACCGGGGTGAGGTGTGACAGAGATATGCACATACCCTACAAGTGCTCTAGGACTCTGTAAATCATAAGGAGGTCTGAGGTCTCTTCTCCAAGGAGAGGATTTTAGAAATTGCTCTCAGCAGTGAAACAGGTTGGCCGAGAAGCTCCATATGGAGCCAGGCTCTCGCGTTGTTTGAAGAGGGACTGCCAGCAGGGCCCAGGGTTCGAGGGTGTGTGTGTGTGGATGTGCATGGATGTGTTTTGGAGGATGAAATGGAAGGTACTTTGTCTTTCTGATTTCATCTCTATTCCTGACTTTTCTTAGAGTCTTACTCTTCTCTTTAACTTCAGTTTCAAAACAGGGACTCCTTACCTCCCCTCTTTGTTAATAACATTAGAAAACTGGGATTTCCTGTCTTACCCCCCTCCCTTGGTCTGTGATGGTTCTTAATGTATAATAGTAGCAGTAGTAACAACAGTAGTTTTATTTTTATTATTATTAAGGAAGAGGAGGAGAAATAGAAATGAATATAAATAGTTCCTGCACCTGACCAGCAGCTTACACAGAAGCTGCATGAAGATTTGGGTTGTCTTCACTTTGCTTTTTTGTGGCATCCTCAACCCACTGCAATACCTGCTGCCCTTACAGTTTTCGCTTAAACCTGACCAATATTCCTCTTCCTGGTGTCAGTAATCATAGTCTTTTCTGTCTGAGAGCGCAACTGGTTTTCCTAAAATTTCCCTCAAATGAGAGGGACATTTGAAAAATGCAACTCCAAGGAGGCGCTCTCGCAGAATCTGCTTACCTACTGCTGCTTACTTGCTCCGGGACTTCGGACAGGTCATTACCTCTGAGCTTAAGAAGCTGCTGATCTGTATACAAGGGTAACTACTACCTACGTTATAAGCTTGCATGAAAATTTCCACTGAGCATGAGATTAAGTTCCTTCCTGTTTCTCTCCAGCTCTGAAAATATGTAATGTAGGAAGTCGTTAACATTTCATTAACACAAGGAAAAAGCATATAAATATACCAAACCCAAGATCTGAGTTCTTTCAGAGTATTTTTAAAGGAGTACTAATTTGGAATTTTATAAGTGGAATAGGAGTATTTGTAAAATCATAATAACAATAATTGATTTAAAATAAACAAAGACCTTAGTTAAAATATCTGGGGGGAAAACCAAAGTTAAATATTCAGCAGAAGAGGAAATTATTAAAGGGCCCTGGGTATTTGCAAAGTAATACAGAAGCCATAAAAAACCCCATTTAAGAGGCAAAGCCAAAAAAGCTGGTTCTTTTCGAAGGGTTCTTGAAAACAGACGTTTGGAAAATTATGGTCTACTCTCTGGGCCTCATTTCCCACTCTGGATAAGCAGCCTCGGCATGTAGCGTAACTGAAGGAGATGAAATGATTTCTCAGAACTGGTCAAAAAATTAAATCCCAAAACCATGATCCTGTGCATAGAGTGGGGTGATTTCTGCAGACATTTTGGAAATAATGTAGCCCAATACAAGGGTTCAGTTTGACTATTCTAAAGCAATGTGACAGGTTGAGAAAACAGAATGTTCTGAAAACCCTGTCTACTTTGGTGGTAAGCCAACCATCCAGGGGAGAAACCAGAGGCCCTTGCTTTAAGAAATGTAGGTTTCGGTTGGGAGAAACAACAGGAAAGGTAGGCCTCGATCTTCAACTTCCTAGTGAACGGGGAGTACTTACTGAGCACCTATCCCAGGCATGAAATGATCTTCAGTGGCCCAGGAAGAGGGTGGTTTAGAGGGTCAGGGATTGGAAAGAAAGAAGTTATGGCCACCAGACCTGAAGTACTTACAATTTATTGCATACTCTTTATCCCCATTTTCCTTACACTGTGATGTTATTCAAAGTCATGCAAGAGGCTACTTGAATTGACTTCTGTGGATAGTATTACAGTGGCACCTGTGGATGCTCCCATTAAATTCGCTCCCCAAGTGTCTGCAGTTGCCTGGGGCATTTGCAAGCAAGGACAGGAAAATGCCAGCCCCAGCCAGTTTCAGATAATGAAGTTATTTGCTCCAAACATTTTCACTATATTATTAAATTAGACTGGTTGGAACTGAAAAGTAATAAGATTTAGATTCCTATGAGGCTCATGAATTAATTAAACTCTGAAGATAATCCCCAAGGAAAAGTTTGAAACAAATTTTTGAGTAGTCACAACTTTATTGGGATTTATTTAAAACCTCTCAACCTTCTTTTAAAAATGATGTTATTTAAATATTTGAGGGCTGGCATAATGATTGAAATTATGTTTTATTACTTTGTGATCACATCAAGTGCTAATAATTGAAATAAAATCTGTGAGATTAGTGACTGCAATAATAATAACAGCACATGGAAGTCTTGCTCTACGAAACACCATTACTGTAATTGTGCCTGACCTTTGACCCTGAGCCAGATTCCCCAGATAAGTGGGTCACAGAGCCTTATCTTGAGCACCTTCCCAAGCATTATAAATTCATGAGGGCAAGTAGCCACACAGCCATATACTCCAAGGTGATTTTAAGTGGTTATAGATCCTCATTAGGATAAGCTGGACTTAACCACTTACCTGCTTTATGGGGACTCTGCTGGCAGAAAGCAGAGTTGTCAAATAGGAATCATGGGAATAGCGTTTGCTTGATTTCTCCCAACCTGATAGAAAGGGCCCTGCTTGGGTGTTAAAAATCCCGAGGATGACCCTGGGAGACTTTTGCACATGTTGACAAGGCTTGAGTTTCTGGGATTGAATACTGAAGAAGCCACACTGCGCACACATTCCCAAGAGGCATGCCTGGTTCACGTCTGAGGGGAGAAGTCTGTTTTATTATAGCATGGTCCCAAGTAACCTTCAGCCTCTACCCAACCATATCTCCAACCTCTCCATCGCCTTCCCAGCATCTTGCAAATACGAAAGGTGTTAGGGAACCTCAGATTCTCGAGGCTGGATAGGTTTTGAGTGGATGGCCTATGCAGTGTTGAGAGTGAAACAGAAACTTCAGTGCAGGGCAGCCTTTTATGGGCAGGGAATTGAGAACAGACCAGGGGCCCAAGTTAGTTCTAAGACACACACAGACCAAGAGACAGGCTTCTGTCTCTTCGGGATGGTAGTGTATCCCAGAGCAACGAGAGAGGAGAGAGACACATTGCTTAGTTGTTCAGTCTCTCCTCTCTCCTCTCCTCCATTGCCACCGATGCCCCCTAGTGCATCACTGCAGTAAATTTGTTCACTCAAATATTTTTCCAGACAGATCACATTAATCGAGAAGATGGATGGTAGTTTTTTATTAGAAGGGAAAAGTTGAGTGAGCTGATTTCATTTAGTGAGACTTCTGCTATGTTCTCAACTTCAGCATCATGTCCAAGTACAAGTATTTTTGAAATGTGGTTTTCAACCTGGTAGGATATTTGCCTCCCTCTTGAATTAAACTGCTGGTTTAAAAAAAATTAGCCAAGGTGAAGGGAGGCAAAAGGGTAGAAAATGGGGGACATCTGTAATAGTATCAAAAAATTAGCCCCAGAAATACAAAGAAAATACATTGTTTTAAATTCTATAATTCTATAAATGAGCTCAATATGAAACTATTTGAGGGAATCATTCAGTTGTGTTTATTATTATTGATACTTTATTTTAGATGATTTGTATAACTGTGTTGATATGCAACTTTAAAATTACAAATCATAAACCAAAATTTGTGGTTTCAAAATTAAAACCTGGTAAACTCTCTGCTGCAAGAATTAAGTAAAATACTTCACACCTGTAATATCTTATACCCAACAAACGCAATGCAAGTGCTAGATGTTGTATCCTAGGTAGCTGTGACAACTTTCAAACTTCAAGTCTGCACATGAGGTTTTGACCTTGAAAAATAAAACTTAGTCTTTTTTAAAAATTATTTAGCCTTCATTGATCTTTTTTTAAAGATTTTATTTATTTATTTTTAGAAAGAGGGGCAGGGAAGAAGAAGGAGGGGGAGAGAAACATTGATGTGTGGTTGCCTCTCGCACACCCCTCACTGGGGGACCTGGCCCGCAACCCAGGCACGTGCCCTGACTGAGAACTGAACCAACGAGCCCCTGGTTTGCAGTCCCACACTCAATCCACTGAGCTACACCAGCCAGGGCAAAACTTAGTCTTTAAAAGTAGGTCTTTAATATGATCTTTAGAAGTGCTGACTCTTCTGCAGAGTGAATTTCCAGAAGCATAGTCTGCGTGTGGAGGGGGCAGAGTGGCCGGCCGGGTCTCTGGTCTTTTCGGTGCTGCCTTTCAAAGACCACGTTCTTATTTCTTCTCTTCTTCTTCTTACCGTGTGGTTTCACCGACCTAGCAAGGTTGAAGGACTGCTCATGTCACAGAGAGGCCAAAATGGATTGTGTTTCTTTATAATCAGATATGTGAGTTCATAAAACACTCACAAAGTTATGATTTGATGCAGAATTGTAAGGAAGTTTTGTAATCACTGAAAGAAGCAAGAAGGAAAGGTGGTTTTCATTTCCAGTGTTGAAGACATGCATCATCAGACTTACCTCCTGAAAATACTTTATCATCATAGTTGTATTTGCGTCTTGTTCACCATGCCCTAGTCTAAGCCTTTTACATAGTTTCGATCACTAGTCTGCATAACAGTTCTGTGTGGTCGGCACCATTATCCTTATTTAACAGATGAGGAGACTAGGCCAGGAGAGTAGGTGACTTGCTCCAAGTACACACAGCAGAGCCTGATTCCAACTCGGGCATCCTGGCTCAAGCCCATCCTCGTTACCACTGTGCCAAGCTGCCTCTTCATATCTTCTGGACATAGACCTCTTCCTCTAGAATAATGGGAAGCAGTATTATAAAGACGCGGAGAGTGTGGGCTTTGAAATAGGACTTCCTACGCATGACGCTTCCCATCTCCAGGCCAGAGATTTTCCATTTTACCAAGGGATTCTGCCACACCCATGCCTTGCTACTTGTTAAAAGAACTGAGCAAGGTAAAACACCAAAAGCTTGGAGAACAGGGCCTGGCTGATGAAAGTATCCAATAAGTGTTAGATCTTGTCATCACGATAAATGTATTAACTTTAGTATATGACTTACGGTAGCCAAGTTTCCTGAGTGAGAGTTGATAAACTTTTCTTTAACCAGCACTTTTTAGAGTTTATCTCACAATAATTGAGTGAGATTATTCTTACGATTCTTGTGTCATAAAGTTGGAAGAAACTCAGACTACAAGAAAATGTTATTTTTCTAAAATCAAACAAGTAAGCATTCAAACTCAGGGCGCACTGGCTGCAAAGCCTCAGCTCCTCTACCCGCCCCCCACCACCCTGTCTTGTTCTAAACCCCCGATTTGTTCAGCCAGTGCCTGCTCGTTAATCAGAACACACTGATGCAAAACAGAGGGAAAAAATTGAGCTTGTGAGGTTGCGTCGTGGGTGTGGTGACAAACGTAATGCATCTCTGTGGGCTCAGTGGACAGCAGCCATGCTGTCCTGTGTTCAGACCCGTTCCAGCCCATTAATAAAGTTGCATGAATAATCACAGTGTAGTGAGAGACACCCGCCCCCCAGGGAGCCTCAGTTGGTATAGGAAGTGGCAGCTCTGGCTCCTAATTGAGAGCTGTTCCTTCTTGACTCAGTGCTGAGCCATTGCTCCAGGGGGATATTAATCCACATCCATGGAAGATGTGAAGCTCGGCGGCTGACCTGAGCCCTTGTCACTGCTGACGCTCCTATAAAATTTCTCTGAAGATGGGAACTCTATGTTCTAGCAAACCAAATGAGTATTTCCTGTTTGTTGACCTACAACTTCAAGAGCACTAAATCATCGGTATGGAAAGATTCCTTTACTCCCCTCGGTTATAGTGATTGTGGTTCTACTAAATGCAGAGAAGGGATGCTTGCACGTTTCCTTTTGGCCCGATACACTAGCCTTCCCCTCTTCTTTCCTATTTCCTCTGTGCTTTAACTTTTTCTCTCATCTGTTCTCCTAGGGTACCTTGAATTTTTGAACCAGAAGGGCAGCTCAAAATGCCCTGGTTGTGAATTTCAGAGAGCTGGTACAGATCTTACCTCTGCCTCTTGCAGCACACTGAACTTAGATAAGACATTTAACCTCTTTAGAGTCTTTTATTCCCCTTCTACAGAATGGGGATAATACTGTCTTCTGTGGTTGCCTAGAGCATTAAATGTATGTGTTTCTGTTACATAGTTATATGCAGTGTTAGTGGAATCTGACCCACTGCCCTGACCCCCCGATGTAAGCAAAGCCATGTCCCAAAACACCCAAAACAAGTTGTCCTTTTCAAGATGATTTACAATCTCTTCTTAAATGTATTTCATTTGAGTGTCCAGTTTCCTTTGTGAACCAGAAGTTGTCATACATCTCCCTGAAGTTCATAACTGTCTTTCCAATGTGAGCCCCTAATGACCGCGGGCCAGCAGGAGAACCTCAGATCTTGTCCCTTCTCCTTTTCTGGTCAACCAGACAGCACATTCTTCTTGAGATCTGAGACCCAGAAGTATACCAATCCACTAGGGGAATCAAGAACAGTGATTCCTAAGCCCCTCCCAGAGAACTGGATTTGGCAGATCTGGGGTGGAGCCCAGGAACCCAGATCTGTCCAGCTCCCAGGTGGTGCTCTCCCTGGGGCAGAGCAGACCCCAGGACCACACTCTGAAAACATGGGCCTGTAGAAAGGGTAGGTGCCTTCTGTAGTAGAGTCCATGCAACCACTGATGATGGCCTCTCAGCCAAGCTCTGCAAAGAAAAGGGAGCCAATATAGAAGACAACCATCAGGGCCATGGGAACCTCTGACCTAGGGGGTCGGGGGGAACTCCCCTTGGCCCCTCCAAAATGCCAGACTGTTTTGACTGGTGTTGATCTATATTTCAAAGAGTCTTTAGGATAACTTCCCATCTTGGAAGTCAACTTCCTATCAGCTTTGCCAAAAGCATATTGTTCTAGGAGTAAGGAAAGGGTCAGCTCAGCCATTCCTTATTGTTGACTTGGGCTTACATTATTGGAATCACCTTAAATATAAGACCTCTTTACATGGAACTCTTTTAAGCCATTTGTTTCTTGTATCATGATTCTTTGGACCACCATAGCATCAGTATATATGTACCCATTACATCAGCCACATAGAACCTGTGAAAATGCTCTAACGTGCTAAATGCAGAGACAAGTGAAGGTACAATACTACTAACTACCCCTCAAAGCTGTGTCCCCCGACTCTTCCTGCAGAATTTCTCTCCTCCCAAGTGTGACATGTGGCTCTGATACACAGGCTGAGTGAAGGTTCCATGCGAGCTGACATGTTCAGTATTAAGTATTAAGTAAACCTCAATTTCTTTCCTAGTTGAGATCGTCAACACACATAAATAAAAGTTTTAGCGTTCCATTTTCATTCCCCAATGGATCATCTTGCATGGTCTGTTTTGAAGACAGTACCCTAGATAATGGTAGGTCCTATCAATGGTCATGTAGCCTCCAGTCTTACTTTCAAATACCTCTGTTGCCAGTGCTCACAACCTGCTCTGGTTAATACTGCTTTCTGTCCTGTGGATCCGGACTTCACATCCTGCAACATCTTCTCCTAGACTTGTCTTTTCACTACTGTGCACCCCCCATCCTCTGATTATCACACAGCCTCTGATGGCCAGGAAGAAGGTTCTGGAAAGACATAAAGTGTTGCTCCACCTTGCCAAGAGTCAGCAGTTGTACAATTCAGCATTGCAGCAGTCCACTACCATTTTTAGTACCCTACTCTGTATAGGAAGGAGACTCAATAAAAACTTATAAGAGGAACCAAGTCTTCTTCAAGAATCTTTGAGGGCACGCAAAAACTTTGTACTCATGGAAATATTCTCTTTATTCAAGAAAACTTAGAGACAATCTGTGTGCTTTCATTTTGTTTTCAATTTCCTAGTTAACAGACCATATACCTAAATACCTATTTGCTGCCATCTAGTGTAATAAATAGGTTGATTATGCATAGAATTCTGCACTCGTGACATGGTTAAATACTAGCACTCAAAATAGTTCTTCATGTTGGCTTGTTATACGTTTTTGAAATGCCTAATCAGAGACCTGCTTTGCTTACCGCTGGGACCCTGAACATGGCCTTCATAGTGTCATAGAGTCTAGGGCTCAGGATCAAGCTTGGTGCTCTCTATAAACATGATACTTGGAAATTTGGTGGAGCCTTAGAGGTCGGTAGATCTGAAGTAAATGCATAATAATCAAGAGATCATCCAAGGTTAGTGATGATTTCACTGTATGGAGGCAGCTGAACATATGGCCTAGCTTCTTCCTATCAGCTGTGTTGGGCAATTCGCTTCTCTTCTTTATACAAATTTTCTTCATCTGTAAAATGAAACAGTGGGCCTAGGTGACTAGCAAGGTCTCTTCCAGGTCTAAGAGTATATGACTACATATACTGTATTTTGCCATGTATAATGTGCACTTTTTTGCCTGAATTTTTAAGGGAAAAATAAGGATGTGCATTATACATGGGTATAATGATTACATGCCATGGCTACGATAATGGAGACCCCGTGTATAACACACACAAAAGCATGGGTACACATTATACACGGCAAGATACAGTAAGCTATTTCCTCTTTGAAATTGCCAAAGTCATACTCCCAGAATCCTCTTTTACGTCTGAAATAAATGTTGCTTCTCTATGTGTTTATCTCTCTTTTGGTTATGGTTAGAAGTGAGCAGAAATTCTGACTTGGATGAAAAAGAGGCAAATGTGGACCGTGATTGTATTCTCTTTTCTCTTGAGAGTTCTCTAGTGGAATATTGTCCACCAATGGATAAGTGGATACTCACCAATGTGCATTCAACTTCTTCTCTTAACTCACAATGGCAAATTTAGAAGTATGTTGCCTGCTATGAACGATCAACTTCCTAAATGGCACTTCCACGGTTTCGTCTCTCCATTTCATATTAGAACTTCTCGATGAAGTATTCTAGGTCTATTGTAACTCCTACTGGTCTGCCTTTTCTTTACACATTTCTGTGAAGCTACTCTAGTGTACCCCCAAATGTTTCACGTTCAGGTCATTTCATGTGTGTGAATCTTATTTCCCTCCCACACTGAAAAGTGCACAGAGGCAGGGACTGTTGTTAGGCTCTCGTTTTCAAGAGGGGACCTGGCATTTTTGTTTTGGGAATGTTTGTGGTTCTGATAATTAGGGTGCTTTTCCTACTTGCTTTACATAAATGAGACCATTGTGATAAGCAAAATGAGTCAGAAAAAGCTAAGGACCATATGATTTCACTTCTATGTGGGATACAAAACTGAAACTCACAGACACAGACAACAGTGTGGTGGTTACCAGAGGGAAAGGGGGCTGAGGAGTAGTACAGGGGGAAGGGGACCTCATAGATCGTGATAGAAGGTGATTTCACTTTGGGTGTTGGGCACACAATGTAACATACAGATTGTATATCATAGAAATATGCACTTGAACCCTATATGACCTTATAAACCAGTGTCGCACCAATAAATTTAATAAAAAAATAAATAGGCCAACACTGTGAAATAGAAATTTAATGTGGTCTACATGTGCAATTTTCTAGCAGCTAGGTTACAAAGTAAAAAATAGAACAGGTAAAATTAATTATAATACATCTTTCTTAGCCCAATATATCCAAAATATTGTCATCTCACCATGTAATCAAGCTAATAAAGCATTATTAATAAGACTTTTTTACCTTTTTTTTTTACTCTTCAAGATCCAGTGTGTATTTTACATTTACAGCACATCTCATTTGGGACACTAAATTTTCAGTAAAGTGAAATGTAGACCTCCTGAAACAATGTGTAAGGTTATACTTAAAGGAAAATATTTGCACTGTTCTCCTTTATAAATCTGAATTTAAACTAATTAAAATTGAACAAATTAAACAGTCAGTGCCTTGTTCACACTAGCCCCATTTCAAGTGCTTCGTAGACACGAGAGGCTCAGGGCTACGTTATCAGACAACACAGAGATCTAAATTCCTGTTCCTCGGGACGCAGGCACCAGGGGCAGCATCAGCACCATCTGGAACTCATTGAAAGTGCAAAATCTCAGGCCCTACCTGCTGAATGTGCATTTTAACAAGATCCTACGTGATGCTGTACAGCATATTACAGCTCAAGAAGCATCTCTGCAAAACACACAGATCTCTCCTACATCGAGCTCCAACATGGAAATAAAGGACAAACTGACAGTGACCACAGGGGAGAGTGGAGAGGGATAACAGGGGAAGGAAGGGGAAGGTCAAGCCAAGGAACATGGATAAAGGACCCACGGACAAAGATAATGGAGGGGAGGGGATTGAATGTGGGTGGCGGGGGGTGGGTAGGGCAGAGGAGAGTAATGGGGGGGAATGGGGACAACTGTAACTGAACAATGATAAAAAAATTTAAACTAAATAAAGATGTGACTCTTCAGTCTAGATCTTAAGATACCAAAAAAACCCCCACAAAACCTCAATAACAGTGAGCTCCAGAAACAGCGAATAAATGGAGAACCCTGAGGGCTCAGGAGACTTGCCGCAGGAGAGCTATTGCAGGGACCAGCAGGACGTGTCCTGTGGAGAAGCTGTTGGTTTCCCACAATGGCAGTCATGGCTGGGCTGCTGTGGGGACTGACACAGGGCCATCCTGAGGCTTGGGGCTGGCCCTGCTCCCAGGATCCACAGCAAAGAATCTCACACTAACTGCCGTGACTCCCACAATGAAGGCAGCCGTGCTCTTACTGCCCTGTACACTTGAACCTGCAACTTTAGAACCTCTGAAATGCAGCTGTGAACCTATGTGTCTGCTCCACACAAGTGAGAGGAAAGGCTGACCCTTCCTGGGGAGACCCCAGGAAGATCATCGGCCAGAGGGGCCAGTGCCACCCACCACACCGCTTCCCCCAGAACCAACAGACACTCAACACCCTCACTGTATGGCGGTTGGTCCAGTTCCACTCCTCCCCCACCTCCCTCCAAGAGATCCAGTGCATGCTGCTGCGCTGAGCTAATCCTTATTTGGTTCGTTTTTCACAGGACTCAGCTTTTGCGGGACCTTTCAATATGCTGTTTGCTTAAAGATTCATTGTCCTAATCTAACAGGAGCTCATTGTTCTAATTCAGCGATCCTTAACCCAGTTGCACCCTAGAGTCCCCTAGGGCATTTAAAAAAGTTCCAGGCATCCCTGAAGTCTTTTTTTTTACTCATTATGTTGAGAATCATGTTACTTTTTAAGGATACAATTAACATATAGCACTGTGTAAGGCATTGTCCAATCTAATTAAATGAGGTCTCTGGAAGGTTCTGCAGGTGGTCCCAGATCCCTGGGAGACTCTAATGTGCACCTGGAGCTGAGGGCAACTGCTCCAGTTAGAAAGAGCCCTCCTTGCCAGTCAGATCCTGATGTCCGCATCTGTGCATGTGGATCACCAGGGATCCTGTTAGGATGCCCATTCTGACTCAGCGGGCTCTGAGGGTGAGTAGGCCTCCCCTGGGACCCAGATGTGGCCCAGGTCATGTTTGGTGAGTGACCATCAGCATTTTCCGTCACAGGAAACCGGGTTGAATTCATCACCGGTCCTTACTCCTCCATGAAACCTTCCTCTGTCTCTCCACCCTCAGCTCTTGTATCACTACATCTTCCAATTTCCTAAAGCAATTACCTTTGAGTGAACTGCCTGCCACTGTCATCTGCCTCTCATGTGCACATGTGTCATCTGCTGGACTAGACTACAGCTCCTCAAAGGCAGCGTCCACCTGTCACGTGGTTTCTGTAATTCCCATGGCACCCAAAAGTGTTTTACCCCCAACAGGTGCTGCACAAAGGCTTCTTGACTAATGGAAACGTGAAATATGAGATGTGAAAGTCTCTAAAAAAATCCAAAGGACTGAAAAATAGGTGTTTTTCTTTGATGAGTGGGAAAGCAGTTTAGACAGACAAGGAGCGGAGGAGACGGGGGACTTAGATTTTTACGTTAGCTTTTTTTACTCTGGGCAGAATGGTTGGATGGAGTATTAGTGAGAGAGAACCAGAGCTCAGATTCCAGTTCAGTGCTCTTCCCAGGTAGCGTGCTTTTTCGGAAGAGGTCAAGGCCAAGAGGCCTGTACAGCTTCTGCTGCGATGCCAGAGAACCAGGTGATCAGGGACAGCATCAAGCAGCCTTCTGAATGTTCCAGAGAACCTCACAGGGACACAGTATCTGCCTGAGTCACTCCGTCTCCGCTCGTGTGTGCTTCTTCACAGACTCGTGGTGTTCTTTTCTCACTGTCTCTCAGGAACCACAGGAAGGGTCCCTGCTCTACAGTTTTCAGCCTTCAGGATTCTTTACGTTTTAACCCCGATACATAGTGAGAAAGCAGCACCCTCCAGTTACCTAGAACTTAGCCGTTGATGGTTGTGACCATCTGGAGCACAGCCACAGAGAGTCACTCTGCACAGTGAGGGCCATGGTTGGCAGGGCCCCACCTCCTGCACTTCAGGTGGTCCAGCGAGCCCCGACGGACTTAACCACCGTAAACACGGAGGATGAGGATGGATTTGGCCGTCTCCCTCAGTTGCATCTCCTAAGTGACGACAGTTAATAAATCATTCATGGACCATCACAGCCAGCTATGAGGATGGCAATAACAGCAAACACTTCTAAAATGCTTCCTCTGCACAAGGCACCGCTCTAAGAGCTTTGCATCTATGACTGGCTCACTTACTCTTTCCAATAACCCTGTGAGGTACTGTTATTATCCCCACCTCACAAGTAAGGAAACTGAAGAGGTCACGTGTGTTGGCCAGGGTTACACAGATTGTGAGTGATGGAGGTGGGGTTGGAATCAGGAGGCTGGCCCCAGACTCTGAGCTCTTGGTCACTACCCAGTGCTCCCAGGTTATTTCCTGGTCACTTTCATCAGTTGTCAAGGCAACCCTCAAGATGAAGAACTGTTATTATTTTTAATAAATTGTGTCATTCCAGGGAAGGGACTACTTGTGAATTAAATGAAGCTGAAGTGAGAGCATGAATATCACCAGCAAAGCAGAGAAGCTGCTTAGCATAGAGGCAAGAAGAGACCAGCCCCCCCCACAGCAGCCCCATGCGTGCGTCCACGTAATTCCGCATAACAATCCCTGGTCCCTGTGCAGAGCCATTAAAAAGGCCGTATGACATTTGACAGACTTTTTTAATGATTTAAAAAATCTTAAAATATATTTTGGGAAAAATAATTTCAAGAGTGAGTTTCGGTTACCTGGAACACAGTTCCGTTGATCATCTCGTAATCTGCGCCAGGCACGCGCAGTGTCCCTGCCTTGAGCTGAGGGTGTTGCACGTACAGTTTTCAGCCTTCTGGCAGGCAGGAGAGCTTTGTGTGCGGTGTTTTCCAAACTGAAAGTGGTGGCCCATCAGCAAATGCATTCACCAGATTGTGAGCAGCGTCACTTATAAATGGAAATAGAATCACAGTTCATTGCAGGCATTAAGAGTCAGTATGTTTTGAGATATTCTATTTCTAGGCGTATCCCTTAAATGAACATGTGCCCACTAGGCTGCAATTTCTTCCCGAGCGGCACTCTCCAGCTTTGAAAGTTACTGGTGCAGCGGCTGAGATGAGACTCTGAAGCAGGCTGCCTGGTTGGCATCAGGGCTCCACCTCTTTGTGCCCTGGTGACCTCAGGCAAGTTCTTTTCCTTCTGTCCCTCAGTACTTTCATCTGTACAGTGGCGAGAATAAAAGTACCTGCCTCATTCTGCAGCCGTGCGAGTTGAAGGAGTTAATACATGTGATGTGCCGGACAGCGCCTGGCACGTGGTCAGCCTCTTCAGAAGTCTTAGCTGCTATTATCGCCTTGTTCTTCCCCTTCCATCTCGTCTTTCCCTGAGAAGGGGACTCGGAAGACCAGCCGTGCGGAGTGCGGTGACCTCTTTCCGTCATAGCAAACTTACATTTTCACGTTTTCTCCCACCAAACCTTCCCAGATCATGAATGGCTGTTCTACACTGCTGCTTTGCTCAATTACAGAGGCCACATACAGAGCTGTTTTTCACTCCCCAATACATTGGGGCTGCTCAGTCACCCAGAGTTGTCACGCAAAGCCTGAGCAGGCAAAGGGGACTGACTGCCGAGATCGCCGCCTCTTGTTTGTCATCTGTGGAAGGCACAGAGCGGTTTCTCCACCCTGGACTGGGGCCGTGTGCCTGTGCCAACTTCAGGACACAGGGAAGCCATTTCAGCTGGCAGCAAGTGTGTCCTCACTTTGGCTTGCGTTCGCGGTAACCACTTGATGCCCATGGGGTGACTGAGCCTGCGGTGGCTGCTCTTCCAAACTGACCCCTGAGCAACTGGCTGGAGTGCAGGTTTCTTAGCAGAGCCCAGATCCACCAAAAAGGGGCAAAGGCCATCCGGCCCACGTGCCTCCTGCTCTTCTCTCGCTACCGTGGTCCCCTTCTATCTCCGCGCACCTATCACCGCACACTCTGGTCTGCTCTTATCCCTTCTTTCCTTGTTTAGGATTAAACTCATGTTTCGAGTTCATTTATTCTATAAAATTGTTTTTCTTAAGATGTCTTTACAAGATGTAATTCTTAATCATGTTAAGAATTATTGTTCTGTTTTCTCCCTTTCCTCATTTGCTTGTCCACTGCCGCTCAGCTCAAAAGGAAATGCTCAGCGGCTAGTGTTGAGTCACTCTGTGGTCAGAGGGCGAGGTTTTCCCTTCAAGCCCCTCCCCTGCATGGGGGCACCGCTGGTGTGCAGGGCTGCTGACAGCAGGGGGTCCGAGAGTCTTCGCTCTGGGGGCAGGTGGCTGCTGGTGGCCCCCCTCCATTCTCCACCGGGGCTCTGGAGAAGATCAGCCCTTCCCTTCACCTTCCCCTCAGCCTTCAACTGCTCTTCTTCCTTCTTTACTCACCAGTGGCTTCGGGAAGACTGAGGCCAAACTGGGTCCGAGCCAGGACTACCACACCAGTCTCTCCGTTTATAATGCGGTGTACTTCCTCTTTTTCTTTCTTGTAATTTTATTTTTCAGTTACAGTTTGCATTGAGTATTATTTTGTATTAGTTTCAGATGTACAGCACAGAGGTTAGACTATCACATACTTAATAAAGGGTACCCCCCGATATTTCCGGTCCCCACCTGGCACCACACGTAGTTATCACGATAGCATCGACTGTGTTTCCCAGGCTGCACTTTATGTCTCATGGCTATTTGTAACTCCCAGTCTGTACTTCTCAGGCCCTTCACCTCGTGCACCCAGCCCCGCTGAGCACTCTCTCTTCTTCCCTTCTGTGTGAAAGAACCATTAGAATGAGACATATTGTCTCTCCTCAACCTGCAGGCATTAAAATAGTTGTGGTTTAAATATGTTTTACTAATCACTGATTTTTCTGGAAGAACCAAAAAAATAGCATTTTCAGTGCTTCAGCTAATTTAAAAAAGGGACTTCTCCAGGTCCTCTGTGCGTGATCTGGGCTGCCTAACGAAGCACACACGATTTTCACCGTACCCATCTGTAAGAGTGCACGCAGGTCCCACCTGGTGGGCCCTGGGAGGGGTCCCTCCGTGCTGATCACCCAGACAGGGCTGCCTGTCTGTCCCTGGTACCAAGGCAGTCTCCACCCATGCCCCAAACTGTTATAAATGTCTTGGTTCTTACAAGAGGAGGAATGTTTCTGCAACAGTATGACCGTGGAATTTTATTAAGAAAATAATTCTGCCACCCTCAAGACATGCTCCCAGGGCTAAGGACCTGTCTGCAGCCCAGGGTTTCCTGCAGATGTGTGTCCTATGGGCAGACGGTGCAGGGTAGTGGGTGTCTAACACCCGGACACGCTTCCCGAGCCTGAGTGCTTTGCTGCGTCAGTCTGGCTGTTGGTGGAAGGAAGAGGGGCCCATTCCCCAGCCTGGTCATCTCGGTGGCCCCTCTTGGGATCCCACCTCCCTCAGCCCCCACTGCAACGGAATCTCCCCCAGGACTAGGACAGTATCTGGTTCACTTCTCGCGCTGTTTTCGAAACTGACCTGGCACAATATGGAAGTTTTAATAAGTGTTTGCTGAATGGACGGCTGAATGATGGATTTGTTTAGAAGGCTTATAACACGACATTCCTTAGGAGTTTGTTGACAGAGGAAAAAGAGCTGTGTTTTGGTTCAGAACACCAGATCTGTACCTGGAACTTGGAGTCAGGAATTTTTAAGTGTGTGTTTGTATACTACTGCTTTTAAATTAAGTTTTGAAGTATTTATAAATACACTTTAAGATTGAGATTCCTAGTGCCCAAGAATGAGAGTTTTAGGTCGGAAAACAAATATATTAAGTTTACAGTTGAACTGAAGACTAATCAGATAAGGAGGAAAAAAAAAAAGGAAAGAAACGTGACCATCACCAAAATGGCCACGGGTGAAATTGACATACGCCCGTTGGTTTTGCCCCAGACTTGTCTCCGGCACGTCCACAGCTGCGGAAATCACAGATGCAGAGAGTTTGGGCGGAAGGTACAGGAGGCATTTCCCACTTCCCAAAACAGAACCGATGCATATGTGTGCATCCTTGTTAGTGTCAGCGTGTATTTAATGAGTTTACTGGCTGAACCCTTTAAAAGAATGCAAACATAAGTGGCTTTTTATTCTGTGGTCTTCACGCCACATCCCCGTGGCCCACCTGATGTCAACGCAGCCTTCCATGGTGGGCAGTTGTCACCACTGCACCTGGCCAGGCACTTTTCAGATGCCCGCCTCAGTTTCTCAGAAGTCAGGTGAGGACTTAGCCCCTGTGCAGGTGCAGCCTAGAAGTTCATGGGCATTAATACCATCCTTCAGTCAGTAGGTGATGGGAGTTGGTAGATAAGGCACATTCTACCCAGGACCTCTGAGGGGCTCCTGTGGGGCTGGGCCCCAGAGGGCCACTGGGATAACCAGCTGAACAGCACACATGTTATTAACTGTTCTCCCTCCCCTTCCCCAACCCCTATCCCTCATTTCTAGGTCCTGGGGTCACCTTCCAGATAAAGGACCTGCTCCCAAATCCTCACCCCCCAGCCCTGGTTCCTTAAACAGGCCCTAAGGAATACTGTTTGAGATCAAGACAAAACACTCTGTCCCTGGAATCAAGGGCTGGCAGAGAAGTAACTGACCAGCCACAAGCTCTGAAACTGTGATTTAGGAAAACAGCATTTCTAGAACAAATGACTTTTCTCTTGCACTTTAAATGTGAGTTTCATGAAGGCCCCACGTTACCCTCCAGATCTCATGCCTTGCCTTTTCCCTTTATTCTGCAGATTCTTCTGGAAAGCCTAAACTCACCAAGTGCCGTTCACCCGAACTAGAGACTTTTTCCTGCCACTGGACAGATGGGGGCCATCTGGGCTTCGAGAGCCCAGGACTCACGCAGCTGTTCTACATTAGAAGGTGCGGCCCCTGCCTTTCTGACCTTTTATCTCCTAGACCTTCTGACTGAGGTGTGCTGAGTGCCGTGCAGCGGTAGGAATGGATGGCCTACGTGGATTCATTCATTCATTCATTCATTAAAAAATTATTAAGGAAGCCCTTGCTATGTGTTGGGTGCTATTTTAGGCACCGAGATACAGCGGTGATTACAAAAAGATGAGGTCCCTGGTCTCATGGAGAATCATCTTCAATGAGAGAAGATAGGCATTAAAAAATTAAAAAGTAAAATGTCAGCTGGTAATAGGGTTTATTAAGAAAAGTTAAGCTAGAAAGAGGATAGAGCGTCAGCACTCTGTGTGAATACATGCAAGTGCATGAAAGCATCTGAGGGTCATTGCATGGGAGCCTAAGTGCAGGTGTGTGAGTGTGAATATGCACGAGTGTGTGAGTGAATTTGTAAATGTGGCGAGTGTGCATGAGTGTGTGTATAGGGAGCTTGGTGATATTTTACATGAGGAGTTCATAGGAAGCCTCTCTCACGTGGTACATCAGAGCAGAGACCGTGTGAATGGCGAGAGGCCATGGGGGTGTCTGGGGAGGTGCAAGTGCGAAGGCCCTGAGGCCGACTTGGCAGGTTGCAGAAAGCAGGCAGCCAGCCGGATGGTGCAGGGCGGCAGAGGGGAGAGTGCCATGAGAAGGGGTCAGAGAGTTAGCCAGGCCAGACTGTGACAGGCCTGTAGGCCATGGGTGGGCTTTGAATTTCCCTTTGTCTGTGGTGGGAAGTCATAGGGGTTTTTTGAAAAGATGTATGTTTTAAAAAACTCAGTTTGGTTTCTGCACAGAAAATAGACTACATTCCTGTTAAATAATTCAATAAGGGAGTGTCATACTTTTCTATCCATTTTTACCAGCAGCCCTTCAATACAACAGGGAAGAACGAAGCAAAGGTCTCAGTTCACCTGACATTGTTTCCATGTCTTTACTTGTATGTTGGACCTTTGTGCTTTCTTAAAATTTGGGGCTTAAACACTGTGTCATCTTCTCTTTTCTTCCCAAACCCCAAGGAAGGCCTGAGCAAGATACAGGGTTAGCGGGGACCCTTTCTTCTAGGCTGGTGGTGTTCAGTGGTCCCTAGGTGACGCTGTCCACCCCACACAGGTGTGGGAGAGGGACGGAAGACACAGGGAGCAGTAAAGGACATGCACTCAGGGCCAACAAACCCACGTTTGGGCCTGGCTCTGACATCATTCACCAAGCAAATGAGCCAGTCTGTCCACAACTCAGCTGCCTCATTTGCAAACGGAGCTAATAGACCTTGCCTAGTGGCCTCCAGTGAGGATTTTATTGGCTAATACATGAAAATCACTTAGCATAGTCCTTAGCACAAAGTAAGTACACAATCCATGGTAACGGCCTATTTTTATTATTGGTAGTACAATAATAATTTAAAATAATAATGATGTAAAATTCCAGTTCAGGGCTACAAAGCCGATTTTGATTCTTTATTTGTGTGATTCTTGATATCCTATAAGAACATCTTTAAAGCAGAGCTGGCTGCTTGATTTGCAAATAAGATATACTTGGAGTTCGCCTTCCAGGTGTGAGAGTGGCCTCTTGGCTGTCCCCCAAAGGGCATGGGAAGATGAGATCATTGGGTACCCAGTGCACTTTTCTGTGTGTGTGCTGTCACCGCAGAGAAGCAGGGTCAGTAGACAAAGGAGGTTCCTATTTTGGACAGGAAGCGGAAACGTTTGGTTACACTTTTGAGTGTCTGTTGATAGACTGTTAAGTGGAGAAGGGACTAGTGGGTTCAATCCTCGCCTCTGGCTTCGGCACCCAAGAGCCAGCTCGCTCAAAACCGAGTAGCCGCCGGCCCAGGCTCAGCTAACGAAATGATCAGAGCAACCACGGAGCCGGGCTCACTTTACGAGAGTAGGTTTTCGCCTCCCTAGTATTCACCAAATTTAAACCTGGGCGAAAAGATAAATCCCCAGGTGTGAAGCTGCCACAAATACACGTTTGTCTGCTACCCTTATGCACCAGGGCCACCTACCTTGGACTGCAGGCCTCCTCGGCACGCGCAGGCCCTCAGCGTCCCTGGTCCGAGCCCAGGCTCTGCATCAACAGAGATGCCACTGGAAGTGCGACCAGGAGGGTGGAGATCTCGGACATATGCAGAAGGATGCCATTAGTTTGGGCCCTAGGGGACTTCGCGGTCCCAGAGGAAAAAATGGTCACCTCCTCAAACCCCCTAAGTACAATCTCGTGATTAGTACCAATCTAAATTAGCTAAAATCAGCATTATGTGTTTTTTCTATAAAAATGTAATTAATTTTAATATCTCAGCCAAAATAGCATAAGCCCTCACCCAGTTTATCTGGGACGGGCAGAAGCAAAGGGTTAGATGTATCGTATCAGGACCAGGCGACCCCTTGTAGTATACAAACGTGTTAGACTTGGCCTTGTGCACTTACACAAAGAGGACAATACCCATGTGCTTTGTGACCTGTCACTGTCTCTTAGAATTCAGTTCCCAGGAAGCTCCTGAAACCACAGAATCATGACCTCCACCCCACCAACACAAATAAAGCAGTGACAGGATTTCATCCAGACCCAGAGAAGTGGAGGAGTCTAGCTTGGTGACGAAAGGCCAGGGACACCTCAGCTGTCTGTCAACAGGACAGACCCAGAGGCAGCCACGTGCTTGGCTGGCACCGCTCCCGGCCAGGTGAGCTGGAGGAGGGCAGCCCATTCGGACCAGTCTCTGTCCCCAGTGATGGAGACTGGGCCACATTCAGCCTCTGCACTTGGAGGGGACTCGGCATGAATGCAAATCACAGGCACGGCAAAAGGCAGTTCCGGGAGGCTGTCAGAGATGCTGCGAAGTGTGCTCCTTGCCTGCCAATGCCTCATTTTCAAAGCCAGTGGGTGTGTGAAGACCCAGTCCCTAAGGCTGTATCCCCCACATCTGCCACCCCCGCCACTCACCCTTCTCCACAAGTTCCCCCGGCCTTTTCAAAGGAAGTTTCTTTTCCATGCCAGCTTGTGGGAGACATTAGAAGGGACAGAGGGCATTGTTACTTTGTTTTCTTTTTCTAAGGAAAAGGACACATTTTAAGCCTAACACACATGATCTGCATGTAATGAAAACAGTTGCCCTTAAAACATAAACGATGTTTTATTTCTATTTTTTTTCCAATGGATTACCTATTGATGGAAAGCATCCCTTCTGCCCTTTCTTCTGATTTTTATTGCTCATCTCTGTAATCCTCTCTCCTGTTCCACAAGACAGGCCGGGAGCGACCCAGAGCGCCTCCCTGGGGCACTAAGAGGGCAGAGTATCTCATAGACGCTCATCCCTCTGAAGGCAGGCGACAGAGTGTCTATTTCGTGAGTCCATTTGGTTTTTTGTCTAAATTTAATAAATACTAAATGTTTATTTAAAATGTAAATTAAATAATGAGGGGAGGGGAGAGTTGTGTCCTAAACTTAACTCTTCCAGGTCCTTCCTGCATCAGAGGAGAGCTTCCAGTTTATTCTTCTGAGCTAATGGGTTTGGAATCTTCCAAACAGGGTTTTTTGTGGCGTCGCCATGCGGGAGAGGGTGCTGACAGGCCGACACCGAGAAGCTGTGAAACACGCAGAGCCAACCTCTAGAACAAAGCCAGGCCTCGTGAGCACTGGTCCACTTCTTTGGGGCACTTCAATACGAACTTGAACACTGTCAGCTATGCTGAACACATATGCTATGACCTCCACTATTGTATGAAAGCCTCAGTCCCTGAGCTAGCCTGTTAAACCATCCTCCGTAATGTACTCTCATGTGGTTTGAAACTCAGGATAAAAAAAGCACATTCAATGACCCACTATTCCTAATACTTTAAAATCTTTTTCCTGCTGTAAATGTACTCACACATAGAGATATACACACATACAACTTACCCTTGCTTCTCGCCTCTACCCACATTTTTCCCATCAGGGAGGAATCCTCCTCTCATCCAAGGGTATGCAACTTTTAAGAATCTTAGCCAGAATTTAAGCAACACTTCCCTGCCTCGGACCCTGGTGTTTCTGCCACTTGAATTCTAGTTTCTTCCAACAGCTGATGAACAGCTGTCCCAGGGATCTCCCGATATTGCACAAGTTTCTTCCTGAGAAACAGCTGGAAAGAAGGGCGTGTGTGTCTCCCCTCAGTCCCTGCCTCTCCCACAGTCCCCAGAGGGAGTTTACACCACCCTGCCCCTCCCCCAGCAATCCAGCCTGCCAGCCCCGGCCCCCTCGGCCTGCTGGGGGTCGTTCCTGCTGCCTGTTTCCTCTGCCACAGGTTACCTGGCTTCACATCTCCTTGACTCATAAACCCTCTTCTCGAGCAGATAGCCTAGTGAATGATAAGCAAATAAGGAATCACTCCACCCAAGTAGCAATTCTAATTTGAGAAGGCCTTCCCCAATTACCGCATTGCCTGCTGCTCCACTCGCCACACACACCCATACCTCTTTACCTCAGTGCCTTTGGCCACTCCGTTCCTTCCTTTCCTTTCCCTATTGCCATCTATTAAATTTCACCGAGCTTTCAACATTGCTAGAAACACCACCTCCACCTTGAAGCCTTCCATGAACAACCAGAAGAATCATGGCCGCTTCTGAACTCTTAGGGAGCATAACGAGCACCATCTGGAAGCACTTACCCACACTGCTTTATACTAGTTTTTTAATCATACTATTAAGGCCAGAGTGGTCTCTTAATCATGTTCCTGAGGCACACGTGAATCCCTCATAAGGCCTAGCACAGAGTTTTATGTATAATAAATGCTTCCTAAATATCAATGGAATGAATGCAGGAAACCAAAAAAGTACTGAGATTGTACTGAGTCTTTCTAGCCTGAAGGCAGGGACCAAATCTTTGCATTTATTGTATCTTTGCAGTGCTAATGCTGGTTATAGTGCTTACACGGTACGTCCAGCGCAGGATCCCAAAGATGGCTTGCTGGGTCCATTCAGTCAGTCAGACAGATGGGACTTGGCAGAGCTGTGTTGCATTCTAGCACGTGTTTGCTCTGTTCCTGCCCGGGGGTTGGGGAGGTCTTGAACTTGAGTCTGAGTGATGGATCTCTTGATTGCTCTGCATTTTTGTTCAGGTCCCCATGGCAATAGACCAGGGAATTTCCTTTCCCTAAACCCTGACTTCCTTCCACAGTGACCACCCTGGCATCTCCTTTCCCTTCAGCACACACCCTGCTGTAGCTCCAAGTCACCTGCGTAGACAACGCATTCTGTAGAGCAGGGCAGAGATGAGGAACTAGGGTAGAATGCCACTGTGAACACACAGCTGGTCTGACGAGCCCCGTGTTCTCCCTATGTCCATCTACCTGCCGGGATTCATTTTGTTTCCTGTTTGTTTTCATCTGGTCCGAGATCTAGGAGAAGAGGGACTTGTTCTCTGTAGAAAAACCAAAACAAGGAACTCATATGCAAGCATGTTGATTCACTTCAGCCCGTGTTTATTTCTCCTTTTTTCTGTATCCTATAATTAGGTGTCCATGTCCAGTCACAAAATAGAGAAGAAAAATTCTTTCTGGGTTTGGTGACAGTTTTGAATGTCTGGGTTCATGCCTTTTGTCTCTTTCCGGAGTAGGGAAGAAAAGGCTAGGACTTCATGTTCCATGCATGTCACTGGGATGTCCTACACGTTTGAAATGTTCTCCTGGCTCTTTGTGTGACTAAGGGAAAAACGGAAGTATGGGGGGAGTTTGAGGCATGAAGAAAAGTCCCCCAAGCACAGGACACCCATGCGGAGGTAGACATGGCATACGGGGTTCAGAGTAGGGTGGTGACCGACTTCCCACCTCAAGGCCACCCACATCTTAGTGTCACTCAGCCTGCCCAGCACCAGCAGCGTGCCTTGGTTCCTCGCAGCGTGAGCTGGAGAAAACCTGGGTCTAGAGACTCACCACTCTCTGGGAGTCTCTGCAGTTTGGGAGCTGACTGTCTGCCGTGTTTTAACGAAGGACCTTGTTCAACCTTCCTAAGCCTCATTTGTAGAGTGTGGATAACAGAATACGGATAACAGAATGCCTACCAATGAGTCACTTCATTTAGGAGCTGGCCCATCAGGTGCAGTCAGTGAACAGGTGGTTTTCCCGTAGGCAGAGGTACCCGACAGCCCCCGCTCGGTCTGCAGACCCTGACAGAACCTGCAAATGTGAGACTTCCTGGGAACACTTGCTCATAAATGTCTGTGTTTCAGTTTATTGACCCTGACTGTGAAGCAGCTCACTTCCACTCCACCTATGGCCTGCTTGGGGAAGCATTCACCCTTTTTTACCCTCTCTTTCAGGAACACTCAAGAATGGACTCAGGAATGGACTCAAGAATGGAAAGAATGCCCTGATTATGTCACTGCTGGAGCAAACAGCTGTTACTTTAACGCATCCTACACCTCCATCTGGACGCCCTACTGCATCAAGCTCATGAGCCTGGGTGGGACTGTGGATCAGAAGTGCTTCTCTGTTGAGGAAATAGGTAAATCCCAGGTTTGTGTTCCCCTGGCCACGGCTTCAGATTAACTAAGCAGGAAGTCTGCAACGCCCAGGCATATTCAAGTAGGACGGCTTTGTCCTTGTGCCCGAGGGGTGGATGGAAGTCCACTTGACAGGGCATGAGGTCAGCTGCTGAACAAGAGGCCAAGGGCAGGGATCTAAGTTGGCTCTAAGGAAAACAAGTCTGGCAGTAAGAGCTGTAAAGAAAGGGGGGGGGGGGCCTGGTGGGGTCTTCCTGGAGGAGGCCTTTAAACTGGACTGTGTTCCTGAGTGCCGCTGCAGGGGCAGACTCAGGTGCCCCTAAGGTTCCTTCTCTTCTAATTATTCAGTGTGATCATTATATTCATAATTACCGAAATATGTTGGCCTTACTCCCTATCGTTGCTCTAATAAATGCTTAGGTTTCCTTTATCACAAAGCACGACCAGTCTGGGATTTTACGTTTACAAAGCAGCCAAAATCAGTTCAAAGACATGTTTATAAAATCTCAAGACAAATGTTGGAGATAATCAGCTCAATGAACGAAGTCAAAGATCCAAACAGATTATCCTTTGCCCAACATGTGGGCACAGGGGAAATGGAACAAAGGAAAACAAGCAGCTATAATTGGAATGTTCATGTTTAAACTGTAATAGTATAAACAGCTAAATAGAAAAAAATCAAAGAAGGACTCTGAGTAGCTGGCACTGGTTCCTCCCCTCTGTCCACAAAGGCTCAGTTGCTGCATAGAGGAGTGCCTTGGAGCTCCTCTCAGATGGGCTGTCCTTGGATGTGGTTTTCCAGGCATCAGCAGCCTGGAAGAGACAGAGAGAAAGGGGCTAGAAGCTGCAGGCAGACGCAAGTAGATCTGACAGCCTAACTTTGAGGGTGAAGACTGAGAAAACTGGACAAGAAGAAAAGAGAACCCAACTGCCTAGTCGAGAGAGACTGTGGAGATACCCTGACACCTATGGGTGTAGCTTTTGAGTGGCTCAACAGGTAGTAGTAAGAATGCTGGGTCAAGACCCATGTTCTGACCATGTCTCTGCCATGTGCCAGCCCCCCTCCTGGGCCTGGCTGTCACTGGGTGCCTGCCACGAGCCAGGCACTGTTCTGCACTGTGTCCGGGTGTGGTGGCTGCAGAATGAGTATCATATAGTCAAGTCGGGAGTCAGAGGAATTGACGAGTAATTGCAATAAGCAATAAATAATAAATAATTGCAGCAAATCCAGAAAAGAGGGCTATTCTTGTCAATATGTGGCATTTGTAGCTTAGCTATTTTACAAATCACTCCAATTTCTTTTTTTAAATATATTTTATTGATTACACTATGATAGTTGTCCCTATATTCCCCCCCCCTTCTCCCCCTCCAACCAGTAGCCCAATTTCCTCCAGCAATCTCCACCTTAGTTCACATCCATGGGTCATGCATGTAAGTTCTTTGGCTGCTCCATTTCCTGTACTGTTCTTAACATCCCCCTGTCTGTTTTGTACCTGCCAATTAAGCTTCTTATTCCATGTACCTTCTCCTCCATTCTTCCCCTTCCTGTTCCCAACTGATAAGTCTCCAAATGATCTCCATATCTATGATTCTGTTTCTGTTCTGCTTGTTTGCTTTGTTTGTTTTTAGATTCAATTGTTGATGCCTGTGAATTTATTGCCATTCTAATGTTCATAGCTTTGATATTCTTCCTTTTCTTGTATAATTCCCTTTAACATTTCACTTAATAATGGCTTGGTGATGATGAACTCCTTTAGTTTTATCATGTCTGGGAAGCACTTTATCTGCTCTTTGATTCTAAATGATAGCTTTGCTAGATAGAGTAATCTAAGTTGTAGGTCCTTGCTTTTCATTACTTTGAATATTTCTTGCCAGTCCCTTCTAGCTTGCAAAGTTTCCTTTGAGAAAACAGCTGACAGTCTTATGGGAAATTCTTTGTAGGTAACTCTCCGCTTTCCTCTTGCTGCTTTTAAAATTCTCTCTTTATCTTTAACCTTTGGCATTTTACTTATGATGTCTCTTGGAATGGTCCTCTTTGGGTCCATCTTGCTTGAGACTCTCTGTGCTTCCTGGACTTGTAGTCTATTCTTTCACCAAATTAGGGAAGTTTTCTTTCATTATTTTTTCAAATAAGTTTTCAATCTCTTACTCTTCCTCTTCTCCTTCTGGTACCCCTATGATTTGGATGTTGTATATGTGAAGATGTCCCAGAGGCTCCTGAGCCTGTCCTCATTTTTTTTAATTCTTTTTTTTCTTCCTGCTGTTCTGATTGAATGCTTTTTTCTTCTTCGTGTTCCAAATCTTTGATTTGATTCTCAGCTTCATCCCCTCCATAGTTGGTTCCCTGTAGATTTTTCTTCATTTCACTTCATGTAACCTTCATTTCTGCCTGGGTCTTTTTTATGCTGTTAAAGTACCCAGTGAGTTCCTAGAGCATCCTGATAACCAGTGTCTTGAACTCTGCATCTGACAAGTTGCTTATGTCCATTTCATTTAGTTCTTTTTCTGGAGTTTTGTTCTGTTCTTTCATTTGGGCCATATTTCTTTGTCATTGCATTTTGGCAACCTCCCTGTGTTTGCTTCTATGTATTAGGTAGAACTGCTTTGACTCCCTGTCCTAGAAGCATGGCCTATTGTAGAAAAGCACACCTATAAGTTCTATGGGACAGAGCCTTAGGTAATTGCCAGGGCAGGGCAACCTACATCACTGCTCTGTGGCTCTGTGTGGGGGAGAGTCAGAGAGAGGACAATGCCACTGCCTGGCCTCTAGAGTTTTGCCCAGAAGGATACCATCTCCTGGCACTTGAACTAATGCTAGTCACCTAAATTTCTGCCCATATGCCACTGGTGCCCTTCCCCCTATCGCCTTGGTGCTGAATCCCAGGGGGAGTGGGTCTATGTAAGTCCTAAGTCAGTTGCAGATGCTTTAAGAGGAGTCTTCTGTAAATCCTGCCATTTCTTCTGCCACCCCACCCTACCCCCACTGGTTTTTAAGGGGACTTAACTTCCTGGTGCTGGAACCCTGGGCTGGGTGGTCCAATCTGGGTCTGGGATCCCTTGCTCCCAAGGTATCCCTCCCAATTTTTATCCACCACATGTGGACATAGGACTGACCATTCTGTATCTCCACACCTCTTTATATGTCTCCACGTCTCTGCCCCTCCTACGCATCCGGATGAACATGGCTTCTTTAAATCCTTGGCTGTTGACTCTCATACAGCTTGATTTTCTGATGTTTCTGGGTGATATTTGTTTTGTAGTCTAGTTGTAATTTTTGCTGTAGTTGTGCAAGGATTCAAGGCATATTTACCCATGCCTCCATCTTGACCAGAAGTCAAATCACTCCAATTTAATTTCCCAAATATAGTCATGATGACTCAAATTTGGACTTCCCCTATTTTTTTTTTAAGAAGTGGTGTTCACTGTGATCACAGTGGTCAACAACATGCTCCTTCACAGTGTTTCAACTTGGGTTGAGTAGAAGAGCTCCCCAGTTTGGCCCCCAGATTTTAACAGCCAGTTAGAGCTCCTCACAGTGTATATTTGTAGGCTTATCTCTGATCAACCCTGGGGACCCAGACTTTGCCCCACTCCAGGTGAGCTTTTCTGTATCATAGAAAAGAAAGTAAATTTTACTCTGCATCCGCACATAATTTTCAAAAACCTCAGTACCGAGGCCAAACAGCAGTAATTTATTGGGGACTCTCTAAAATATAAATCTAGGACAGTTCCTAGCTCTGGAATCCCTATTTCTCTTCATCAGCCTTTGGGAAATTGTGGTCCTTGTGGCCAACAGTTGCACCTGGGAATGGAGGTGGGTCAGCAGAAACCAAAAGCAGAACTCCGTTGCCAATCGCTCGTGTGCGTTTAAGTGAAAGACAACCCTTTGAGAGAGCAGTGTGACGCCTCCCTTCTTAGGCCTGGAGGTCTTCCCATGTGGCTGGGAAGACACCAAGCCCAGGAGCATCTGCTGAGTGTCAGGGAGGACTGTGCTAGTAGCAGCACAGAAACAAGTGAGATGAGGTCCTTGCCCCAGGTCGTGAAGAGTTTGGAAGGAAAAAGATTTCTCTAGCCCTGGTTCCAAAACAGCTACATGTTTAACTGCCACAGGGCTGTCTGACTCTCTGTCCCTTAGTTAAAATGAATTCCTTGGCCAAGTCCCTAAGCATTAATTCTATCACAGCTAAAAGAAATGTAAAACATAAGCAATCTTTTTTTAAAAGATTTTATTACTTTATTGTCGTTTGATTACAGTTGTCTGCATTTTCCCCCCACCACTCTCCGTCACCCAACCAATCCCACCTCCCTCCCTTGCTCCCACCCTCCCCCTTGGTTATGTCCATGTGTCCCTTATAGTGGTTCCTGAAAACCCTTTCGCCACTGTCCCCTCCCCCTCCCCTCTGGCTGTTGTTAGATTGTTCTTAATTTCAACATCTCTGGTTATATTTTGTTTGCTTTTTTCTTTTGTTGATAAAACATAAGCGATCTTTAAAAAAAGTTATAGATCAGATTTTAGATTCAAAAAGCAATTTTTGCAGGGGCTTTTTTAGAGATCAACATAGATCATCCTTAAGTTAAAAAATGGTACTCTCGCCCTGGCCGCTGTGGCTCAGTGGGTTGAGCATCATCCTGCAAAGCGTAAGGTCACAGGTTTGATTCCCAGTCAGGGCACATGCCTGGGTTGTGGGTTCAGTCCCTATATAAGGGAGACAACTAACTGATTAATGTTTCTCTCTCTCTCTCTCTGTCTCTGTCTCTCTCCCCCTCCTCCTCTCTCTAAAGATTAAGTAAATAAAATATTTTAAAAAAATGGTACTCTCTTATAAAGTGAGAATATACTGATAGGAATATTAGAAGAATTAAGAGTGTGAGTAATAAAAACGTGTGACGTAATGTGGTCTCTTTAGAAGAAAGCATCCCATTACTATGCAGCTGTGTGTGTGTGTGTGTGTGTGTGTGTGTACTAATTCTCCTTTGAAATGCACAGTACAACCAGATCCACCCACTGGCCTCAACTGGACTTTACTGAACATCAGTTTAACGGGGATTCATGCGGATATCCAAGTGAGATGGGAACCACCATCCAATGCAGACGTTCAGAAAGGATGGATAGTCCTGGAGTACGAGCTGCAATACAAAGAAATAAACGAGACCCAATGGAAAATGGTAAGGCGTCATTGCACTTCACACTTTAAGCCTTCAGAATTGTCTTCCTTGTATTCTAACACCCCTCTCATGTGCGGCCTTCCTTTTGGCCTAGCCCCACATGCACACATGATATGCTTCGTAATTTCTTATTTGAGGACATCTGATAAGAAAAGCATCATCTTGGAGTTCTGTCCAGTAGCAGATGCTTCCATGGAGCTGACATGGAAGCGTCTGGAAGGAAAGGAAGCCTTTCCCCTGCCAGTCATCTTTGGTATCTAGTTTAACTTTAGAACAAAACTGTGTACTTGAGCCACTGTGGGGATGTGGCTAAACACGGGAAGGGTTATGATCAAGGTCAACAGTGAGCCACGGCCAAATATTCTCCCATGGTTTTCGTTGCTACTGCTCACAAGACCTTCGTTAAAATAAGGTCTTAAGTGACGCCAGGAGGCAATTTGCCTGTTAGAGGTTTCGGAAGCATGTTTTGTCAAGTACGCCAGGGGACAACCGCGCCGAGCGGTGTTGAAGTCTGCGAGGAGCACGGTACTGGCTGACCTCTGCCCTCCTCACTTCCATGCCAAGTGCATGGGAACTGGACACTGAGATAAATTCCACACGGCACTCAACAAGGAGAAAAACAGGATTGTCACGCTGCTCCCAATATAACGAATTCTAAATCAGTCTGACCACAGCCACGGCCCGGCCAAGCCCAGCGGTTTCTGGCCAGGCATCACGGCAGGCCCAGCAGCTGGCACGGTCCCACTCCTGGCTTTGGAGATGCCGGGCCCTGTCCATTTGGTGAACAGCCGAGAGAGAAGCTAATGCTGCCATTAGAGGAAAAGCTAAATTTGGAGCAGCTTTGAGCAGTGAGATGCTGGGCTTTGAGGTTCTGTGTCCAGCTTCATTTTAATTTAGATGTCTATTCTGTAACTTATGTAGTGAAAAAAGCCTGGTTGGATGCTGAGTCAAACAAGATGCTCTAAATTCAAGCTAGTCACACGTTTCTGTGGCTAGCAGGTATTGAAATAGCCACAGTGCACAAGGACTGTGCCAGCTTCCCCAGGACAGCTGTTCTCGAAGTGTGAACCAGGGACCCCTGTGAGGCAGTCTGCAAGGTCAAGGCTATTTTCCTAGTAAAAATGTTATTTCCTTTCTTGACTGTGTTGAGATTTGCCCTGATGGTACAAAAGCTGCGGTGGGGAAACTGAGGCCGCCTTGGCACAGACCAAGGCAGTGTAACATGGACCTGTACCGGCAGCCACTGAATTCTCCACCTCTGAACTTCGTGGGGGGTGGGGGGAGGGGCCAGTCTCACATAAGAGTGCCCTTGGTGAAGCTGTGAAAATTCCTGATCTTGTTACAGCTCAACCTTTTTAATATTCAGTGTGACACGTGGCAAGTCCACGTAAAGCTACATGGGTGCTGATGGCAGTCTTGAGAAAAAGCACAGAAACAGCGGGCTGCCCGCTGAACTTGCCGTGTCCTGCGCGGGACACCATGCGAGTGCTAGTGTTACCTGAGGGAACTACGGATGAGCTGCTACCTAGTTATTCATATTTGTGTTGGCAAATATTTGGCAAACAGTTCTTGAAAAAAAATTAAGTAAGCTTATTATTTTAAGAAAAGCAATTGGCAGTATTTGTTACTGGTGGAAAAAATGTGAGCTTTCAAGGGAAAATCAGAATTTCAGAAAACTTGTGTTACTATGCACTTGATGGCTTCCCTATCTTTGAAGGCACTCCTGTCGAGATCAGTGGTGATGCTACTAGCAAAGGTGATTCTTTTCATGCTGCATAATGAACTCTGTGTGCATTTAGAAAATCTACATAACTCAGTGAACCAGTATTCTCCAAATGACCGATTCATGATATAACAAAATTGCACATGGGGAAATGATCCATTCAAAGCACTAGATGGAGGAATGGAGGCTTTTAATGTAACAGTGTCCAAAAGATTCACTGATGCAGTTTCACATTCCACATTGCCATTAACCTTTAAGAAAATACCACTCACTGAGTTTGAGTGTTGGTGTTAAAAAATATCCACAATTATCTGAAAAAGCTATGAAAATATCCTTCCTTTTCCTCAATATATATCTGTGTGAGACCAGATTTTGTTCATACACTTCAACCAAAGTAATACATCCTAGCGGACTGAGTTCAGAAGCAGGCGTAGAAATAGAGCCATCTTCTGTTAAGCCAGACACTAAAGAGGTTTGCAAAAATGTCAAACAATGTCACTCTTTTTACTGTAATTTTATTGTTTTGGAAAATACAGTAATTTTAATTAAAATGTTACCATAGAATCAATTTATTTTAATTTTAAAATGAGCATTCTTCATATTCTCAGAAGTTTCAGTTTCTAATATAGAAAATAGCTATAAGTATAATCCAAATAAACCAAATCTTTACGATCATTTTTAAGTGTCAAAGGAGCCTGACACTGAAACGTTCTGTTGACGGGAGAGACCTGGTTCTTCTCGCTGACGCATGTAAAGAATTACAGATCAGCAAATCTGTTAGCGTGCAGTTTATTAGCGACCCATTCCCTTGGAAGAGAATGGGACTGGGTAGAATGAGGGGTGAAAGGCAAAGTTTCAGGGCAAAGCAGGGCGGCAAAAGTAGGAGCAGCTGAAGACCAGGGTGGCAAGTCCCCAGGTGGCCTGAGGCTGGGTGGCCAGAGGCCCCAAGCCCCCTGAGAGAGAGGGGGAGAGACAGACAGACAGACAGACACCTTTGTTCTGAGGACTTTATATATTTTGTGGGACAGGAGAAAAAAAGTTACTTATTGATTAACAGCTAAATGTGGTGCCAGCTATCCTGGGGAGACGCGACTACCCAAACTTAGGTATGTGTGGGGGTCTGTTAGCCCGAATCCTTATCCTGCTCCAGACTCCATTTGTTCATCTTGTTGTAAAACAAATACATGACAGAAGGCAGTTCATTAAAATTGGGGCACTTTCCAGAGTTATTTATGGGCTCTTTCTGTAAGCATTAGGGACTCCCTCGTAAAACAGAGAGTGACCAGAGGTGGACAATTCACCAAAGTTGTTTTATGGGCTTCCTCTTTGGGCACCGTAGGTCCTCCTCCAGGCCCTCATTCCAGGCCCTGGGATGAAAGCACAGTTTCAAGGCCTTCTTTCCCGGAGAGTGGAAAGGCTATGTAGAATTTCAAGGACTTCCCTTCTTTCTTGCTAACATGGTGTTTCTTGTGATGTTGGAGCACCTGGCAATATTATCAGACCAGGCACAGGACTGCGGAGTTAGTGTGTGAGACCTGTCTCCTTCCCCCTCCCTGCCTCAGTTTACTATTCATTCTACCCAAGTGGTGAAAGGTGTTTCCTGGCAACCAGGATGCTAGATGCTGCCCAGTAACAGCATTGCAGTCTCAGAACTCTTCCTGTGCTGTCTCCTGCCTCAGTCTGACAAGCTAGAAGAAGCAAGATATAAATCAAAACGTTCAGATTCATACATGTTCTGATCATAGTTTCAAGCCTGAAAGACCCTGGCCTGTAGTGATGTCTCACCCGAGACGGAGGTATGTATGCGTCTCACACCTGAGCCAGGTGCCTGGGGTGTGGGACTCACTCCACTGACCATTGAGAGCGGCCTCCCAGCATGGCTCGGTTGCCCCCCTCATTGTACTCTGCTAAAAGTCACATCAGATAGTCCACGGGGGTCAGTCCCTACTTACTGACCTTCTGTGAGTGAAGTTATATGTCTGTAATATCTGTAAGTTTGGTCATTTACAAGGGTCGCAGATTGTCATGAATGTGAGGGCCCGTTCATAAGAACTGACCTCTCTGTGGAAGGCACTCGCCGCCTAACTGGTTATCAGCAGCAGTGTGAGCGTGAAAAGGAGAGAAGTTCCCAAGTGCAAGGGAGAGAAGCTAGTGTCCGTTGCTCAGATCGGATTCGTGTTACCATTTGGCAATATGGAATTCGGTAGTGTTGTGTCTTTTTTTAATTAAATACATTTTTTATATAAAAGTGATACTAATGACCACGTAGTTACTTACACTATTTACCTACTAAACCAAGTTAAGAATTCATGGGGTTTGTTTTCAGGACTTAGTGGGTGGCATACAATTATCTACAGCATGTAGTTATCTACTTGCTCACCGTCTTACACCTGAAGATAATGAAGGCTTGCTTGCTCCCAAAGAGTTTTCAGTCTAATACAGAAACCTGAGCAGGGAATACAGAAAGTCACCCAGGATGGGCATTATCTGGCAGGATGGAACAGGGGAAAGCACCAGGAAAGACGTCTTAGAGTTGCAGAAAACTTACACTGTGAGTTGGCCAAGAGCAGACATGCAAGCAGGTGGCCGAGTTCAGTGTGGGGGTGTGGAGGGATTAGAGAGGATGAGGAGGGGCCATGAATCCCTGAGACTCCCTTTCTGGTTTTGTTATTAGTAAAAATCTGTAGAGAAATGGCATCGGTGACAATAACAGAGGAGTTAGGGCTTTAAGAATGAAAACATGGGCTTTTAAAATATTTTAAGAAAAATAATGTTTAATATTCAGAATTCTACCTTTTAAAAAAGGCATTTTAGGCATGCAGATGTTTCATATATTGAGGCTTCTTTAAACAATGCAAAATTACCATCCCATGTAACACAGGGGTGGGGGGCAGGGGGGAGAGATACTTTTTGAGTAGAAAGGAACTGAGGTGAGAGGAAAATTTGTTTCAGAAACTGAAGGTCCCGCTTCTGACTTAGCAAAACAAACTCTGAGATCTTATTTACATGAAAGGTCGATGCTGTGGAAAAAGTTAGGGTTCCTAGTTTTTTATAAACAGGAACAAGGTGTTCTACCAGAAAACGTAGGAAAAGCACATGTTGACTACTCCGTCTGAATATTTGCCTTAAAGGAAAACCCCCTCATTAACTGGGTCTCCTTCTTTGATAGCAAACATTTTAAAAGTCTCATAGCCTCACCTGCCCTTCCCCTAGAAGGGAAAAGAATATCCTGGCCGTAAGGGTTGTGGGACCGTGATGTTAATTACCAAGGAGCCCTGCGACTTTTTTTTTGCAGATTTTGAATAGCAACCAATTTTGAGGTGGCCTTTGAGTCTTCTAGAACAAGCAGATTATATATGTAGATGCTTCTAACAGAATTATTTCAAAGCTCAATTTAAGACAACTATGAATTTTCCTGGGACCCCTTCCAGTTCTCAGGTCATATGTATAACCACCCAGAATTTCCAAAGGATAACTAGAATTTGTTTTGATGTGAAATATATGTGTTTTTTTCTGTTTTTGTGTCTTCACACAAAATTGTAATATCCCTCAGGGTAGGCAATATTTCTTTATAGTTCTGTCATTTTTCCATAATAATTTACTATGCTTTGATCTTAAAAAAATTGACATCCTAATTTAAAGATGTAACTGCATTTCTGGAAAAATCTATCAAGTCTCTGATTTATACCACAATAAGTTTGAGGCCTATTGTTCACTTAACATATCTGCCCTGATGTTTCCTGAAATAGCCCCCCTACGGTGCATTTGCAAACCTTCCCGACTTTCCAGAATTCCTGTTGAGAACAGATGCAGGCCCACCTTTCGGAGTCTGTGGCATTGAGTGTCCACTCTCTAACCAGCAAGCCTCTGTTCTGTCTTGAAAGATGGACCCCGTGGCGTCGACCTCCATCCCAGTGTACTCCCTGCGCCTGGACAAAGAGTACGAGGTGCGCGTGCGGTCCAGACAGCGCAACTCCGACAAGTACGGCGAGTTCAGCGAGGTGCTCTACGTCACACTTCCGCAGACCAGCCCGCTGCCGTGTGAAGAAGGTAAAAACAAAAGATCGCGGCGGCGGCGGACGCGGGTTTTGTCCATGTACAGTGTCCACTCCCTGCAGTGGGAGCGCGGTGGCCAGGTCCGGATCTGTTAGCATCTAGGGTTGCGGTGAGGGACCCCGAGCTCACTCTCTCTAACAGCTTTATCCATGAAAAAGCAGGAAGATGACTTCGTGTTTGAATTATTTAATTCAGGAAGAGTCCTGGGATGAAGTGCAAGTTATAGAGGGGTTATCTCTAGGTATCAGCATCTCAGGTGATTCCTTCTTTCTATGTTTCTGTAGTTCTACAATGGTCTACAATGATTGTTCGCGTTTATAATCAGCATGAAATGTTTTTCAAGTACCCAATGAAAAGACTGTATCTGTAAGGATGGATGTGCTCTGTGGCATCTAAAAGAAAGCTGGATATTGAGTCGGCGCAGGCAGTCAGAGGCAGGTGCTGGTGGAGTTTGGAAAGTTCAGGTGTGGCTTTGACCTGGCGAAGGCTGGACAAATAGTGTGCAGTTATGCTCAAGAGTGGCCTGGGACACTTGAAGCCTGTGTAAAAGAAGTACAAAGATAATTAAAGTTGAAAGAAATGAAACCTAGGAATTCATGATAAAAGAATTATAGTGTTTGAATACAGAAATAAAGAAGGCTGCTTCACAATGAATATTAAGGGTGTGAAATATCATCACTCCCAGATGAGAATTGGCTATAGCTCATCTCCATTAAAGACGGAAGGTTCCAAGGCCATGTGGCGAGCTGAGGTTTGTTCATGAAAACAGTCACAAGCTACAGAGAAATGCAATTTGTATTTCTGCATTTATGGTACAGGTAGAATTCATGGTGCAAAATAACGCTTGAGTCAAAATGTCTGTAACTCCATTTTTTTAAGCTCGACCTAAGAGGCTTGTTATCTCAAACAATATGATACAATGAAATTCTGGTTTAAAAAACACACTGGCCACACACCCTTTAATCTTATTGTGATGGCATTTAATTCACTTACCACGGTTTTTTTTCTAACTGACTTTTCTTGCCGTGTTAAAAAAAAAGAAAGTGAAGCACCTGCTTTATACTATGTTCCTGAATATGTCATTGATATAAAACTATAAATGCCACAAGATACAAATGATGTTCTCCCCTCCACTGACTCTTTCTAATGCCCATAATATCTCCCTTGGGGATTTTAATACCTGAACCAGAAAATTAAAATAAGAAAAGAATATTACAGTATAAAAGCCTACTTTTAATAAAGTGATCTTAAGGTAAATTTCACCTGTCCTGATTCACTAAAACACGGTTAGTGTCTGCCACCATGGTAAGCATGCCGGGAACCAGCTGCAAGGCTCTTGTTTTTAAGGAATAGGATAAAAGTTTTACAAACAGCTTCCCCCAAGTTTGCTGCAGAGTTGACTCAAAACCTGCAGGAGGAAGGGCCCCGCAGTGGTCTTCTGTCCCAGGAGGGTTTGAAGCTGTAAAACAATTGCTGAGCCCATCTAAAAAGTTCCAGTCATGAGTCAGACGTAAAAACTCTGCCCCCACCTTTTCTGTAGCCCCTCAGTCTGGAGGATGAAGAAATATCAGCACACCTTTGTAAAGAAGGAGCCAAGGAGACATTGTTCAGGTAGCAGGGTGTGTCAGCCAGCAGGACCTGGCTCCAGAGCTTCGTGACATCCTCTGATCACATAAGGATGCTAAAGGCAGATTTTTTTTCTTATAAACGTGGATTGTGCTTAAGCTTTATTTTGATTTTTTCTCATGTAAAAAGAATTGAAAAAGTGTCCTTGGCACAGGAAATATTTCTCGATTATTGCCTTCTGTTTTGGTGGTTACCAAGTGAAATCGCTGACTTCACCAGGTGAATACTAATGAGGCAATATTAAATGTAAATGTCAACTCTCCATAACCCTGTGAGTGAGATATTGTCTCATGTGTTTCAGATTTCCAGTTCCCATGGTTCTTTCTTATCATCTTTGGATTATTTGGGCTCACAGTGCTATTACTTTTATTCATATTTTCTAAACAGCAAAGGTAGGTGTAAAATAATCTTTAATGTTTTTGCCAGTTGCTTAGATTTCCACATGTGTTTTCATTTGTTATTTGGTGTTTTCTTCTGCGAATCATGAGTGAAAATCTTAATTAACCCAGGAAAACGTTATCTCCAGTTATACATTTACCACCTTGCTGTGTCCCTCAAAGGGAATTCCTTCTGGCTAAGAAGTTGCATAGACCGTTGAGAGGCAAGGGGCTGACTGCACAGCCTGTGCCGCACACCCACTTAGTGAAGCTCGCTGCTCAGAGCCTCCTCCTCGCCTCTTCAAAGTCCTGACCAAGGTGACACGTGTATCTGGGACCCTCGGTAGTACCCCACCTTTGGCTGTTTGACACTGTCCTATGCACAAGCAAATGAAAGTGGCAAACTAAAGCTACCTAGATAAATCAATCTAACAAAGCCTTTTCAGACTTCCTATGATGGCAATTTCAAGTAATTTCCAGTTTTGTTAAATTATTTGGATACTTACGATTTGCTATTTCAATTGCATTTGTCAACACAGCTAAAATTCTTTCTAAGTTTGAAGAGATTGCTTTCTATATTCTTTTGGAGTTAAAAACTAAAATTCCAGGGTTATTACTCTGCCCCTGTATTTGTCTTGTTTGAGTCCCTTAACCAATCTGGACCTCCATGTCCTCACGGGTATTATGTTTGATTATGTAACCATTCAATTTCCCTGGAGTTGTAAGACCTGTACTTCCCTTTCTCTCCCTGAAAGAAACTCAGTACAGACCACAAGAAACTTTAATACAAAACAAAGGTAAATTATTGGTGCTGGTTGCCAGTTTTCTTATATTTAGAATACTTTTAAAGTCCTATGAGTCAATCTTGTCCCTTCACCTAGAACTAGGGTCCCCAACACTCCCAGTTTGCCTGGGACTTCCCTGAGTTTAGCTAGTTGTCACCCTGCCTTAGGACAGAAAACAGCTTCTCCAGCTGAAGCCAAGAGGCCTGTACAAATCAAAATAGCATCTCTGTGAATTTATTGTAAAAGCTTTGTCATCTGTTTTTTGAAGTTGTATAGCATTTGGCAACATCAAAACAGACTTGTGGTAGACAGCAGAATTCTCAGAAAGCTGGAGTTCTAGAGTGTCAAGCGTGCTTCAGCAGGTGACACAGACGGGGCAGTTGTCAGCAGAGTGTCACCTCCAGCTCTGAAGTGTCACCCAATGGGAAAGCAGAATTCACGCAGCAGCATTTCAGTTTGTCCCTGACTGTTCAGCAACATTTCTGTCTTACAGACACAATTGTTACGGGTGTGAGGGAAAGTGAGTTAAAAAATCAATAAATTTGTAGAATTTTAAGCAATTTATATATTTAAGTAATACCAGCGACAAAGGAGCCAAATTATTGTGTTGATTAATTTGAATTTATTGGTCGGTACAGTTGAAGGACTGATTTATATGTAACTGCAGCTGATAAAACCACAATGTATATAAAGTAATTTACTCTTAACAATACCTGTCTATTTTGAGTCATGGTGAAGCCTAAGTAAATTTGTTATGTAGTTTAAATATATTAACTAATAATATTTCGAAGGAAAAATAGTACTCTGAAAAAAATAGGATTTCAAAGAAAATATATTAACCTCTATCTAAAGAGTGTTTTCTATGAATCATGAAGTTCTCCACTGTAGAGTTTGTTCAAAATCACCAAATTGTAAAATTTTTGGAAATCTTCTTTGTGCGTCCAAATTTCCCGTGCTAGAGTAAGTCTAGAGTTAGTTCTTCGTAGAAAAGAATTCATTTCTTTCTTTCATTTGCCCAGAAAAAACACTTATCTTGTCTGAATTTTCACATTTTAATGAAAGTAGGAAAGGGCAGAGTTTCTGTCAGCAGGTGCGGAAGGAGCCTGTGGTTCTAACAATTCAATGGTAATTAGAAGAGGGCGCTCTGCCAGCCTTCCCAGAGCCTCAGGGCTGCAAAAGGCTTCAGGTCCCCCAGCCTTTGCTTCAGGTTCTGTGAGTCCACAACCCAAGCCCTTCACTTTTTTTTCAATCCAGATAGTTGAGTCAACTCTAGCAAAACTTGTATTGTAATTTGAATTTAAATAAGTGATAGCAAAGTCACAAACATAGTTTCAGGCTGAGATTATCTCTATTCTGTGCTGTTGTTCCCACCACATGACTCACACCCAGCCTTGGAGCCATTATGAATCCGGAAAGGAATAACGTAATTAGCATAAAACAGAAGAGCAGACGGAAAGCCAAATTCAGTCTGCAGATCCATGTTGTGTTATTTGATGCTGTTTTGATTTTAAACTAAAAATTTATCTACAAAGTGTGTACAAAATAGGGATGTTTCGCACAGAAAATTTAAGCACATCATAGAATTATGTATATAAATCCATACTGATTGATTAGAAATAGTTTAAAACTAGTCTTTCCAACTGAAATGAACCCTGCAGTGACACCGTAGTTAATGAGTTCATCTTATATAATTTTATA